>CCAG010008280.1:0-60526 GCA_001077435.1 Glossina morsitans morsitans
TATATATATATATATATATATTCATATATATATATATATATATGAATACTAATGACGTTTATGCTATGAAATTTGACATGGATGTCTGTAACAGTGCTGCCAATTTGGAAAAGAAAAATATTCTGAATATTAATCTCATTCCTTGGTCATGGTATTGTACTAAAGATTCACCGAAGCTGTATGTCTTAACTGATGGTTGTTTACTTTTCGATAGTCGGTAGAAATATTTCAACAGTTCGTTCGACTTCCACAATAAAAGTGGCGACTGCTTGTCGCTTTTCGAATGGTTGCATCGATCATTATTAAAGTAGCATTTTTGTTGTTGGTGTTGTTGTCATCATCTTATGAAATTTAATTCAATTGGCTTTTTGTCGATCCGTAGCCCGTAATAAGGAAGATAATCGATTCTAGATTTTTTGCTATTGAGAAAGTTGTAAAATTGTGGATCCGAATCGCCAGGATTAGGCCCTCTTAGAAATTGATCTATCCACGCTTACCGAACGACCGCTATGATAAGCTAACTACAAATGTGCATACGAGGTGTTTTGCGGAACTTCAAACGGCAGTACCCCAACAAAAATTAGAGACAAACTGGACGCTTTGTGCGGTGACTTTGCACCGTCATTTAATACGGCGGTATGTTCTGTAACTGCACTGAAACATAGTTGCACCAGCTTGGCTAACGATGAAAGTTCCAGACGGCCAGATATTGTAATCACTAACGAAAAGATCGCTCAAGTTCGTCAAACGGTGCTGGGCGACCGTCCGTCGAACTAAGATTAGAGAGGTAGCGAACATTATGAACATGTCTAGATCATGCGTTTGTCTTATATTGAATCAAAATTGAGGAATGAGAAATTTGACCGTATGGTGGGCGGATGATCTGCTTACAGCGGAATAAACAAACCGAGTTAATGTCGCTTGCTACAAAGGTAAAATTGCATGAATGATAGCTTGATTTGCCGCATCACCAACACATACACTGCACATTTAATTTCCAACGTCTATTATAGGTGGATGGGAATCTCAAATGATGAGGTAATTGTGAAAAGTGGAGCGTATTTTAAAGGTCTTGAGCAGTCGTTCTATAAAAAAGGTAATTGTAGAGAACCGTTGGGTTACTTGTATTATTCTCGAAGAACGCTATGTCGAAAAGAAAAAAAATAGAATGAAAATAAGAAAAAAGATTTTTTTTCTTTTTGTTTTTTTACTAAAAGTAAAAGTAAGAAGACTTTTCAGCCAAGCCTCGTATATATGCATATGTAAAATAGTCTACGTTGCCATAACAACGTTTCAAATAAATGAATTAAAATGTTTTATTTGAACAAAAGACACAAAAGCAATAGAGCGTAGATTTCTTTGACATTTGTTTTAGTTGTAGTTTTCTTTCTCGTTTGTTTAAAATTCATTCATACAAAGAGTAATCCATGTTATACGATACGGTGTCAACCAACGCAAATATCTGCTCGGGTGCAGTTGAGTTCAATTTTGAGGTCTTATTTAAAACTCTTGAAAAACCAATTTTATGTTGACTGTTCCAGATTTTTTTTTGTTTTTCTTTTTCCTTTTCTTTTTTGTTCTTTTTTCTTGTTAGACTTGATTCTCTCTTTCATTCATTCTTTGCGTGGGTTTAAGTTTGTCGGTGAAGAAGTTAAATAAAACGAATTTCTGTTTTAAAGATAAATATTGCTAAATAACTATTGTAAGATTATTTTCAAAATCCTTATATTTCATATTACGTATGTATTAAAGAGCTATTTGAGTTCTTCTCTTGAAGAGTTCTTTTTATATAATTTTATTTAGATTTCGTATATAATAATGTACAATATAAGTAAATGGTTAAACTTTTCCTTTGCTTTCTCTCTTCTCTTCTCTTCTCTTCTCTTCTCTTCTCTTCTCTTCTCTTCTCTTCTCTTCTTTACCATTTCTTCTTCTTCTTTTTTTTTTTAAATATGTTATAGAGAGAGATTATTAAAAATTAACAGAAAACTCTTTATTGTGCCATTAAAGCAATTAATCATTGCTGTGTTCATACACGACTTTTGTAATATATTAATTGATTTGAAAAAAAAAACAAAAAAAAAGAAGAAAAACAAGTGGAAAATTGTATTCGCTCTATAGGCGAATCTCATATACTTATCGCCAGAGGCAGGATGGATGTGTACTTATGTACAGTAGCATAAATGCAAAAAAATTTCGACGATAATAACGAATGTGAATTCTATTTCGACCATTTTAGATAATAATTTGAAAGGCAAGCTTTGAAAATCAATTCTGCATCGCGACGCAAAATATGGCCCATAATTGCTAGAAAAAGGGTTAATATAAATTACACGGAATGTATGTTATGAATAGTTTTCAGTTTCTGCATAATAGCACGAAATGTAACAAAGTGTAGAAAAGAGAGATAAATAAGGGAACGGATCTTCAACCGATCTTGCGATCAAACAGCTCATGAGAATTTAGTTAGCGAATATTGAAAAATTCGTTAATCGTATTTGGGTGCCTAAGTGAAATTTTAAAGAAAAATATTTTATGTACAAAAATAACTGCATAAATCGATCCTCGAATTGTTGAACATTACGAGGATGCTACAAACGGCTTAACAAAATAATTATATCAGAATTTCTTCCGCATTATTACGTTGAAAAATCGAGCATATCGAGCATAGCTGACGGCCACTTGGCCAGTCTCTATTGCCCTTGGGCTCTTTATGAAATTGTTGTCTAGCAATATCTACAATTAAGAGCGAGAGTTTTATGCTATAGTTTCGTTCTAGTTAACTCAAAATCAAGTCGCTTCTTAACAAGACTCTACAAATTACTTTTTCAATAAAAAAGCCTTTAAAAATCGTGCAGTTGTTACAAGAGATTCATTGTTTTCAACTGAAAAGCGGGCAATGAAAATTTGTAGAATTTGCGCTACAAACTAGACAATAAGAACTTTCTAATATGGCTAATGTCGGTCCTGTGTCTATGGAGAATAACTTTTAATTCAAGTAAAAGATTCTTAAAATACAAAAAAAATTAACATAAAATTTTTAAATTTTCTTTTTATAAAAAAGCGTTTGCTTTATAGAAACTCATTGCAAAATTAATGTAAACATTCCTTCAGGTTACAAATCGAATAATAAACTAAATATTCTTCCTGTCCACCGTTAGGAAAGGCAGTGCTTATATTCAATAAACCCTCTTACATACCTATAAACATTTAAAAAGTTCCTATAAACTCTTCAGGTAATACTTGAAATGTATGCCTACGAAAAAAAAAAAAAGAGAAAAAACTCATTTAATACACTCTCCAGGTGGTAGAAATTAATAATAATAATAAAAAAGAAAAAAAAATAAAAAAAAAAAATAAAACTAAAAATAAAAATAAAAAAAAACTGAAAAAATAAATAAATAAAATTCAGAAAAGCAGCAAATATGAATTTTCATTTTTTTTTCCTGCATTTTTACGAGTGAAGCAATCCTTTCGTGGCAGTTGCGCCCGATGCTTTTAGAGAAGAGAAAGTAAATAAGTGGGAGAAAAAAAAAACTCAATTGCCGTAACAACAGCAAGCTTAGCAAACGGCCGGGCAACCTTGATATATTGTTTAATCAATCTAACGTCAATAAATGATTTTTTTTTTTTTTTTTTTTTGGTTTGATTTTCATATAAACTTTTTTCTTATTGAGTGAGGAAGCCACAGAAAAAAAATTTATTTTTGTATTTTTGTTCAAATAATTGCATAAATAAAACAACAAGCATAAGCTATCGTAAAGGCAGCACCATAAGCAAGAAGAGGAGCAGCTTTAAGAACACTAACAACGGTACAGCAGCACAATGTCTTTATTTGATAATCCGGATCAAATACGTTTATTGCAAAATTTGTTGTATCCGAAAGAAGAGAAAGACGACTCAGATAGCGACAATGCAGAAGAGTCCTTAGTATGCAATAAATTAAGTAAGTTTTAAAAGAAAAGGAAAAATATTTTGTAAAAAAGCGCTTTTTCGCCATATAACGAGAATTCATTTATTTTAGCGCCGGGCACTATTGCAACATCCGCCAGAGCGACTAATGCTTGCGATGCAAAAGGCAAGAAAGACAACTTTAAATCTCCTTACACTCCTGTCAAAGACGAATCGAAGGACACGCAACCGAAAACCTTGGAGGAATGGGAGCAAATGCAAGAGAAGGAAGAGGACTTATTGGACAATCGCAAAATACCTGAATACAATATGTCGTATTGTCAGGCCGTGGGAACGGAAGACGTCTTCTTGCAAATGGGTAATCGCAGTAATGCCTCAGCCAGTTGCGAAGATTTATTGCTGGAAATCGCCCTGCCGGAAGAAACGGTCACAGCCGACAAAATGAATCTCTCCATTACGGAAACAGATGTCGATTTATCAACGCCTATATATCGCCTTAGGATGCCATTGACCCATAAGGTCAACGTTGATCATTGTAAGGCCAAATATGATCCTGATTCACATATATTGCGTTTAACTTTACGTTTAAAACGGGAATTGGATTTTGTGAATTTTTAAACGTTTTTTCTACACTTGACGAAATTTTTTCCTGAATTTTAACGAACAGAACGGAATTTGAATTTGATTGAAAATATTTTTCTTTTTTTTTTTTAATAAATTCTCTTTTTCTTTTTCTTTTTCATTCACTTTTACCGATACCAGTAGTAAAATTAGTAAAAGCATAGACGCTAGTCGGTGTGTTTAGTTAGGTTTGAGGTCAGATTCTTTATTTCTAAAAGAGAGTCGGAGGGGGAAAAAAGTAAACGAAAGCATTGTGTAAACGTTTAATTTATTTTATGTTTATGCTATGCACTACGACTAAGGTAGAGTTTGGTAATTTTGCGTTCACGTTCATAAGCACAAAGGATAAATTCACTGCTTCGTTATGCCACTTGATTTAGAACCACATTCTGCAATTATTTGTCAGTCTGTTGACCATTAGCGTATAAATATATATACATATAGCGTTTATATATATATATATATATATATATATATATTTATTTATATTACGTAGATACATGGACACGTGCGTATACATGTATATAATTACATATACAAACTATTATTTAAGGGGATTAAAGATTTTGAGATAACTACCCGCTTGTTTCTATTTTTGTTATTATGCATATTTTAAGCATAAGATTTATTTATGATTAAAGCAAGTTATGTTAACTTAATTAGCGCCCATTTATAACCCTAGTAGAAGAAAAATCTTGCCTCGTGATTTATTTTATATGTAACGCAAAGCATTAATGATAGAAAGAAATTCTTCTTTTCGCTCTCCATAGCGCGTGGATCGAAGTCAAGTTCCTATTTCGATCACTAATCCCAAGTTCTAAATCATAGGCCATAGATAGCAAATAATAGATGAATTTCTCATACTCAGATTGTAGAGCATATATGCATGCAATCTTCTATTCACACTATAGGTAACGACCATATTGTTACTCCATTTAAATCAACAATCATTTATAGACAACTACTCGACTCAAGCCAGCGCATTCGCAGCCCTTGAGCTTATAGCTCGTTTACATTTATACATTAGAGATCAAATGTATTTCAATACATATATATATATATATATATATAACGTCAAATTTATGTCGGCCTATGATTCCAACCAAAGACGATATCATGATTTTAAGTGTATAGATGTGCTCCTCGCATACACTGTTCTGCCAGTGTCAGAGATCAGAGGTCATAAGTATGAAAACATAAAATGTTTACGCTTTTCTCTTTTCCTGATCGTACGATCTGTTAGTTCTCACAGTTCATAGCATACATAGTCAGGTGTTATTATAATTTAATCGAAAAATTATTATAAATACTTAAATAGCATTGATTTAGAGAAAAGCCTCGACCTTTTTTCTTAAAATTACTCTACTCTACTCTTGTATGACTCGTAACACTTAATTATGTAATAACTTGCTCTTAATTAATAATCACTCTTAATATTGTTGTTTTAAATAAAAAATTAAAGAAAGAAAATACGCTTTCATTCCTTACTTCTGTCTATTTCTCAATTCATATCAATTTTAGAAGAAAATTAAATTGTATTGAAAAATTTACCATATTTTGCAATAAATGTCAAATTTCTGTTAAAACGTCAGCTTATACAAATGCAACAGAATGTTAGTTTAGGTTTAGTATATTGAGAATAAATGTTTTGCTTTTAACTTGAACAGCTAACAAGCTATAAACACCAGGTTATACGAATTGGGACGAATCTTAAATACCCAACAACATCCATTTGACTTTTTCATTCAATTTTTTTTTTTTTTTTTTTTACTCCCCTATAGTAGAGAGGGAAATACTGGAACATAACAACGAGCCCATGCATATGCGTGCACACATGCATTGGAGTGAATTACCAATCGCCACCATTTGTAATGAGTGTATAAAGCATATTTATAGGCGAATTATACTTATTTTCAAATTGAGAGAGTTGCAAGTTTCCTTTCGAGAATTTCGCATACGTCACACATACCGATGGATAGATAAAAGATTTTAATTACGAATATATATAATAGCGTCTTGTATGCGTATGCGTATATGTGGCTTCTGCGAAAGTGTAAAGAGGAATATTTGCCAACATACTCGTAATAAATCTTATTTTATATAGTTTTCATTGATAATTGCATTTATTACCTAGTAACGCCGTATGCTTCGTCGTGAAGATTTTGCCAGTTCGTTGGGTTTGTCTTTTCGCATTAGAAAATTTCATCTAACAATTTACCAACTTTTTCTCACTCCATGCGTTTGCTATCAAGACAAGCATGAAAAGAACTGATCAACCGTAGCGGGATTTGGTTGTCACTTTGATCATCGGATGGCCTTTCCCATCCCATCTCATTTGAGCTATCATACAACTGCCTTAACATAGTCACAAAACTTACTTCTACGCTAGAGTGGCTATTAGGAGAGCGAAGTCATCGTAAATTTTGCATAAATTTTTTACTTCCCTTGGCTTAAGAGATGATTTAAGCTTTCTCGAGCATGGGGAAAATGAAATTCTTTACTTGGAAACAATTTATTCCATAAAATTGCAAGCCTTCTCCCGAAATGCTCGGAAAAGTGCCGCCTATGCCAAATGAAGACTTGCCGCGAGATTACAACCCAATGTCTCTCTTGTCGATTTATAACTTCTATAATACACCAACAGATCTGTTTAGGATTTAATTAATCAGTATTTCCAAAAAGGAGTTAAGCTTAGTTTAACTTAATTTAACTTAATTAGTTTAGCTTCATCCGAACGACCATTAGATGAATGTGAGGATAAAAACGAGACTCCGTAAGTATTATTAAAGCTTTTAGTATTAATTGCGACTTTTACTATCAAATTACAAATTAAACGTTTTCTTGGCGATTCTGTTTCCGGCAGGAGCAACAGAAGAGTCACTTTCCTCCATAGGAAGAATATTTAAGTGTAGGTAGGTGTAGGCATTAAGATTAAATAAGATAAACGTCGTTGTTATTATTATTATTTTTTAATTCATATCTGCACCAAAAAATAGATGGGTTACTCGACTCTTGAGTTAAAGCTGCTGCGCAAGAATGGCTCCGGTGTTTCCATTACTTCAATATTTTTCAGATATATAAATTTTCAATGGGTAAATATATGCTTAAAAATCTCTATGAATATTATTTTCTTTATTTTTGTCTCTATTTGCATACCGTACACCACAAGCGTATATTAGGTTTGTGCGGATGTATGCAACAACCGGAAGGACTTGAAATAGATCCGCCTTTTATTATATCGATTGACTCAGAAAATGATTCTGAAATGATTTTAAATTATCTAAGCGTGTCTATTTATATGTCCGTCTGTCTGTCTTGGTTTCTCGTGTTCAACCTACAGTCCGCAATTTTTAAGATACTTTTCTGAAATTCGGTACATCAACGTGCTTTGACCCAACAACGAGCGCCATTGAAAATGATTCTGATCGGATCAACTTTTCGACCAACTTAGAATAAAGTTCAATGTCTATAATGTATACAACGATAGTCAATTTGATTAAATTTTAAATATACAATTTAAGATAGATCATGGCGTTCAACTCTTCGTTCAAGAATTAGAAATTGGTAAAATGATTAATTAACAGCTGATATCGTGAGTACCTAGGAGTCGACCTAAGACGAATTGAACTGCATTGAATAGCAGTCTTTTTTGCACAAGTTAAGCAACAACGATTTCAAAGAATGATTTGAATCATCTATCGACAATAAATAGTAAAAGTCATTCAGTTCTCGACGTAAAAGGCAGAAAGAAAAAAAAATTAACGGCTGACAATACAAGTTACGAATATTAATCGACTTATTAATTAATTAAATTTATGCTATTAAATTTGATTATCAAGTGCAAGAAGATGCCTTATACCTGGTAAGCATAGCAGTTTTACCTATCCTATTGGAGGTGTCCACCTTTTAAGAAACTATATCTCTCTGGCAAGTGCAATCATCATCTAACATCGTAAACGAATTTTCAAAAGGGTTCCTTCAAATATCCACATCAGACGATGGATTAACGTTACAGGAATAACACCGGACGCGATCACCGGATCAACAGTAGAATCTATAATCTATCTTCCAACTATTCTGTGAATTCCGCGAATGGCTTCCGTCATTAATGCGTACACGTCCATTAATGTATGAGACACAAAACGAGTTACGCATAGAGAAATTTGAGATTTAAGTCTTGCACTTTCGGGTGATGATAACGAAAATTTTAATAAAAAAATTGTTCTAAAAAAAAAAAGGTTTATATTCAAAAAATATGTTTTTTAAATGAAGAAAGAGAAGAGAAGAAAAGAAATTTTTCCTTCTAAATATTTTTATTTAAAAAAATTACATTCAAAAATATTTGTAGTAAATTTCCCCATGAATGACTATAAAAATATTTTGAATAAAATGTATTAATCAAAATTTTATTTAAATTAACAAAAAAAAAAAAAATTGTTTTGAGATGGCTTAAGATTTTTCAATGGCTATCATCCAACTTGGACAAAGGCATGTACAGTCAAGACGACAATAGGTAAATATGAAAGCACAGAAAATTGGATTTGTTTTTCGGACCACACTCCAAGCTTAGTCTAAACAACAAAGTTTTATTTTATAAAAAATGTTTTTTTAAAAAACATTTTCAGGAACATATTTAATGAATTTAATATAACTACCCATCTATAATAAGGGACATGAAAGTAAAGAAAGTGACTTTCTAACACTATGCTATACAAATGCTTAGACGTATTATATTTAAATATGGTACGGCACTCGGGCGCTTGCTTTCATTCTCGACGTCAACAATAATAAATTATGTTTTATTTTTATATGTGTGTGCATGCGTATACGATGCAATATATTGACCAAAAGTGCACATGTGGTACATTATTCATCAATTTATAAATTGTTTAAATGTATTTTAATTACATTTTAAATAAATTTACAATTACAAACTAGCACAAAAGTATTTAGTGTGCAACTGACGTTATCTACCGACAATGTAAGAACCTGTTAGTTTGGCTAGGAAATAAAACTGAAAATAATTAGAACACAAAAAACAATATATAAAAATATATTGATGAAATAAATTTGCAGGAGACGTAAACAAGTTTTCTAAGAAACCAAATACATGTGCGTTATGCACCTGGCGATTGTGGAAAAGATTAACAACAATTCCCAGAATGCTTCGTCAAAAGAAAAAAAAAATGAAAATAACACAAAAAATGTCACAATGAAGTTAGGTACTCGTAACCTGCTTGTGAAAGGATATATAGAAGCAGATTAATTGCGGAAGCCGAGTCAGTCAAAAGAGTCGAGAGAGGTTGAATCGTAACATTTAAGGGGACACAAACCGCTAAACCGTTGCAAATATAAGTTCCTGCAAATAATTTGCAAATAGACCTTCCTAAGCATTGTATGCATAATAAAATCCTAAAATCTATGCTATCCTAACTATCAAAATTCAGTGATACGAACTTCATCTCAACAGAAGTTGTATAAAAGCGTAAAATCAAAAAAAGGATTCCTCTTTTACGTTACAGCACACACAAAATATAGAATTACGTTATATTCGAACTTTTCGCATCTTGCATCAACGCAATACATACATACAACGTTTACAGATAAATGGTATATATATACACACTGCCGTACGATACTTGATTGCAGTAAGATGCGATTGTCTATTGCATGTGAAATTTGCATTCGTTAGCATGCGATAGTTCATAAAACAGTCCGTTAGTTTTGAAAATTAAATTACGTCACCTCATAAGTTTTTATAGATTTATATAAATCGTTTTATTTGCGCGCTTTAATGTTTGCACACTTTTATCATTACAAAGTCCTGGATAATATTGCGATTGCCTCATAACGAAGTGCAAATTTTCTGGACGTGGCGTCTAACGAACATATATTATTTTTCGAGTTTTAAACAGATCGACAGTTAGGTACTACACGTAATAGAATACTAGTCACTCGGATGCGTACTTGATTGCCTTGGTTAATACGAAGTAACACGCTATACTTTACATGTCTTCCTTTCTTATTTTTTTGTGTATATAGCCAGTCAGTCAAAGGATTCCACCTGATTCCAAATGCAAGTGCAATTATGTTTAGGAAGTGTTGTAGGCAGAGAGGAATGCAAAGAGGGATTCATGTTTAGGGACATTTAAATTAAAAATGGAAATATTAGCAACGGTGGGAAAGACTATTCATCCAGAGGCGGGAAGTGTGATTAAAGAACAACGTGCGTCGTACGATACGTATGCGATATCAGAACGAGTGTATGGAAACAAAGAGAAAACCTTGTGGTCCTACCAAAGGACTTAATTGATGAGGACTTTTATCTCTATAGAACACTTGCTCTGGATGAATCTATACATAAGCACTACACAGTCCACATTAAAGAACGGAATGTAGGCATAGAAAGCAATCATTTGAAATATTTGTAAGCAGAAGCATTATGTATGGCAAATAGCCACAGAAAGAATTCGAAATCTCAAATGATGTAGACATCAATTTTTCGCGGCGAAGTCTTCTAGCTGGCATAGTTATAGCAGACTTTAACAGAGATTGAGAAAAAAATAGAATAGAAAAGTTTCGGCAATGGTATAAAATAGTCAGTGAACCTCAAAGTTTTTGAATGCGTACCGTTGTGCGATTGTGTAAAGTTGTAGGAAATTACTGCAAGAAAATGATCACGAATGAAATTCTTTTTTTCAAGGAGTAGATAAAAACTGCGACCACCAAGACAATGATCGCGGCTTTTAATCTCAGTACGAATGAGTTAACTTCGATCGTAACTATATAGTGAGTATTTAGTTGGTAGAGGCGTAACATTTGCCGATTGGGCCCGTGCTCTTTACGTCCTGGCCACGTCCCTCGTCCTCTTTCCTTACTCTTTTCTGGCCGTTGCCGTGTTTCGCGATCATATTGAAAAATAAATAAATGAACGCAACGTAAAACGTTCCCAATATGCAGTATCACGAAACACACATAAATCATATTTAAATAAAAGTAACGAATGTATATAATGTGCGATATGTATAGCGTAGTTGTCGTTTCGAACCAACACAATATCGAGAGCGATACACGATAGATTCACCTTTGTCTCATATTAACCGAAACGGTATCATTTTCTATATCCATTTCGTGTCAGATTTTGATCAAATTCGATACACTAACGTATATGTGGGCCCAAGAATGATTTGTATTAAAACCGCATAATACCGATATTTCAAAGGATTATTACGTTTAATCTAATTTTCGTCGATTGTTAGACTTCTTAAAACTGGAAACCTGAAAAAGATTCAGCTAAGCGTGAGTTAACTTTCAATTTTGTTTCTTGGAACGCACTTGAGTTGGGCGACTTTGAGAATTTTGCCAGCAAGTAGAATGAGAAACAGTTGGGGCACTACTCAATCATTAAAAACCGCAAGCGTCATCATCAAATATTGTTTGCTCAATTTTTCTACCTGTTTATAAAGACATTTGGGCACTTTTAAGTTTTCGTAATGAGTACGAAAAAGCAAAAGGCAATAAAGACTTTTTTTTTTGCAAATCTTCAAGTGATTATATTAATTAAATGGATTAAAACTAAACATTAAACGTTATATGTATGTTTTATTCATTCAACTTTCAAAATACTCTGATTACCCGGCACGTGGGCTAAAGCGATTTTCTTCTTTGTCTTCTTCTTTTTTATCTCTACTACTACTACTACTACTACTACCACTTTCTGACTTTAATGACATGGAGTACTTTCTCTATAATAATTTCGTCTTTTAACAGATTACCGGCGTAATTATTATTTGATACGAAACTTTGCTTTCTTGCTGTTGGTTTTCTGCTTTTTGACGTTATCTCTGGCCATTGGGTATTGAAAGAGATCTTTTTATTATCCCTGGTAGAGACAGAGAGAGAGAGAGAGAGAGAGAGAGACTTTTTGTAATTAGTGTTATGCTTTAATGGCGAATGTTATTGTTGGTGCTTAAAGCTTTAACATTTAATTAAATATTATTGAAAAGAATTCATGAAATTTTTCATGAATTGTTGTTGTCGTAAAGAGCGTGCAAATAAATTTCATTTAAAAAAAAAATCAAACTATTTATTGAAAATTCTTTTAAAATGATCCGTAAACACGTGCACATGCACAAATAAATCTTTACTTATTTACTTATTTCTCTCTTCTATATATCTATATGTAACGGAATAAAGAGATAAACGATTTGCTTAATTTGCAACATTTAAAAGTAATAAATTAAATCAATTACTAAAGCAATTGGGAAAACAAGTTAAAACGTAACTGTCCGACAACCAAACGGTCTACATCGCGTCGTTTTCTAATATTTGAAGCATAATGCCGTAAATCGACTTATTATCTACGTTTGTTAATTTCATTTTTTTGTTATGTGTATCGACGAGTACTTATTACATTCCACCTGTTTGCGCTATAAAATGTAAAATGTTAAATATTGCGGCTCTAAAAACTATTCGTTTTCATGAGAGTCCTTATAGACAGAAGACGATTTTAAATATCGACCAATGCGATCCAGATTCTGTGGATCATGTTGTGAACTAATTTTTCATCATAAAATAATGAAAGTCTGATCTTATTGCCATATACTGACTTATTTTCGGTAAGAATGTTTATGTGATAGGGAATTTAAACACCGTTTTCCGTCCCGTTTAAAGTTTAGTAAGCGAAAAGGCAAATTTTTCATTGATTTTGGTCGAGAAATATTCAAAATTGTGAATTGTTTTCGATAAAATGACATCTTTTCAAACTATGTCGTCCTATAGGAAATTTCTGTAAAAATTCTCCGATTCAATCCGTTTTCCGTTACGTTTTTTGCAGGGCTAAAGCAGGTAAGTATATTATTGAAAATACGTGGACTGGTGCCAGATGGCTAAACCAATAAGTTATGCTTAAATCGATTGACATGAATGAAGATTTACTACTCGCTACAAGTAGTGTACAATAATTATAACAAAGAAAATCAATTTCGCATTTGTTGTTGTTGCATAAAAAGTTTCAATACATGAGTGAAGGAAGATATGGAAAAATGATTATTTCTTTTGTAATACTCGCTATGCAGTATGCATTAAAGATCACACAATGTATAAGTATGCTTATCTAAAGCGGGATAAGTAGTCAATATGCGTATATCCAACCACTTCTATAAACTTTACCTGAAAAGCCAAAATTTGCTATAGATATTCTTAACAGATTGTAGAAATCAATCGAAAAAATATTCGTTATAGGCAATCGTTTTTGAATACAGAAACAAAAAACACCTGCATTTTCCCGTATTTTCAATATTTTTCCTCTCCTTGTCGATATCTCCATCTCTAAGATGACTTACATTGTTTTGTTGGACCAATTGACTTGTATGAATATTTGACGATTTCATAATTTGGACAAAATGTCCATTATTGAGCAATTAACTGTTTCGTCCAAATTACGGAAGTCTATTAACTATTTTGAGTTGGAAATTTATTCAAGTTTTCCCGTTGACTTATGGATGTGTATTAAATTATATTTTGTTTGCCTTAGATAAAACTAAGTAAATTATGCTTTAAGGAGAATTTTGAGCAGCAGCTTTCGATTAATTGCAAGGATGGTTTGATTCCATATAAACGATTTCACATATTTTAATTACGTCATACATCGTTTGTGGCAGAGAGTATATTACGTTTGCGCAGAGGTATATAAAAGTTTTTAGAAAGACATTAAACAGAGCGACCTTTTATTGTACCAATAGTTCGTCTCTCCATATGCTTACGTCTTCAACTAATAGATTGCAATTTTTCAAATATTTTCAAGAAATGCTATACACGTTGATGTGTTTTGTTGCTCAGACGAGTCCTATTATATGTAGATTGATTTGGATCATATTTGTGTTCACGCCTTATCGTAAAATTGTCGTTATATGGAGAAAAATGGCCTCCTTTCAAAATTCGTTGACAAAACCGCAGACTAATGGAATGTCAGAATTCCAAATTCCCATCCCATTCCGTCCCATCCCATATAATCGCCTTTGCCTAGTATATATTTAGGTATAATTTTTACCATTTTACAGTGAAAATTCATCATTCCACATAGTAAGTTGACATATAAATTAATTGTACCGAGTTGGGACCAAGGATATCCATTTATGACATCCCACACTCTACAGAGATTCTCATGAAAAGTAAGCCTTTCGAATATTTCGTACTTTACCGTGAAATTAGATGAAAAATAATAGGAATTTTTTAACAAAGAAATTAATTTTCCTCAAAATTGATTACGTCAATTAACATTTTGATGTTGTGGAATATTTAATGCTCTGTCTTGACCGATTATATATTATTCTCTTTTACTTAATATTCCAGGCAAATATCAAGACATTATTCGTAATATGTTTGTCGTAAGTTACTGGCGATAATTTATTTATTTTATTAAGTTTGTTTCAGTTTTTGCCTTCTCTTTAAACAAGCTTAAGGAGGCGTCACACCTAATTTCCAATCTATTATAGGCAAGAATTTTGGAATTACGCAAATGACGTTTTCATTCTCTTTTTAAACATGCACACAATTCTAGGAATGTTAACAAAAAACGAATGGACCGAGCGACAGAAAAGTATAGAAAAAAAGAGTTAAAAATTTCAGATATAATATGCCGTTTGCTTCAGAGTGTTGCAAACAAATTCTACGTGCTAAGTAATAATAAGAAAGTAAAGGGATTTTTGTTCACTCTAATAAAATTCAAGCGTACATACAAAGTTTTTCATATAATAAACGAATCATTTATATATATATGCATTTAAAATTTTTCTTTTCTTCTCCTTTTCATCATATTTCACTATATTGCTAAAGGCCGTCAGCGTAATGTTTTAATCTTTCCATTTGCAACACTTGTAGGTCTATGACATAAAGATCGCTTTAAATGTAGTATAGCGTATGGTATAGCTTCGGTTCTTCCATTCAAGAGTTTTTTTAATCAGTACTCGATTTTGCAATGTCAAGACATAATTGCAAAGAGATCTTTTTGTTAGCGCCAAGACTTTTTTAATTTTAACTTTTCCTTTAGAAGAAGAACACTCTCTTCGTTTTCAGAAATCTCGGCTTTGATCGAAAGTTGACAAGAACTATATGCTACGCATTAAGTTGACTTTGCTTGTGCGTTCATGGATATGTGTTTACATTTCGTAACACTTTCGATCGCAGTAATAGCAGCATGGCTTTTCGCAGCCAATTTTAACGATTTGTTTGCATTTGGCAGGCAAACTATTAAGACATACTGTAGTGTATTTGCAAATTTTTTTTTGAGGACAATTATTAGAAAATTTATTTCAAATTTTGCTTAGAAACATAAAAAGCAACTCACTTTTGGAAGGGAAGAGCAAGCGCTTCCAGCACCACCAAAGCACATTGAAAACAATACGATGTCTAAGCTTTATAGCCCGTTTCTCACAAATCAAAGTAGTGAGGAAGTAAAGTAAGTGAAGTTACTAAAGTGAGGCAAAGCCTTTCATTAAACATCCTACACCGCTTAAGTCAATGCAATCAATCCATTTCCTGACAGAATAATGAAAATTTGACTTTGTTGCCATGTAAACGCTTATCTTTTTGGGGAATCTTAGATATGTGTGTGTGCGGGGGGCGGGTGCGACAAAACGTGAACTGGCGTAATTCCAGTTGAAGAAAATCGATGAGGTCGTATAATTTGTAACGTACTTACGTCATAAAATACTAATATACAGACTTTTTCTGCTTTCATTTTAGTGGGAATCGTTGGTTATATGAGAAAAGGTTCAAAAATTTGACTCATCCAATATCTTGTGATTTATGACGCTCAATTCTCTAAATTGCTTTTTCTGTGTAAGAACTTAAAAAAAAAAAAAAACATTATATCGGGGGTGGCAGAAAGGTTCGTCCTTGAGCCTGATTATTTTCAATAGGGTTCAATAGGGGTCCTTGAGCCAAAACATTAAAGTGTAGCAATTCTCATCAAAATATTTCAAGACTCGTATCCTACAGGTTGAGCACATATACATGGGGAGAAGTTAGACAGACAGGCACAATGACAGACGAGCGGACAGAGAAGCTAAACTTGATCCATAATATGATCTCGATCCGATGTGTGCGTCTATCTTAAATTCTTCTAAGTGCTAAAACATCTGCACTTACTTAATATACGTGTAACCACAAATGATGTCCGATACAATTAAGGGTAATAAGGAGTGAGAGTATCTCTCTCAGAAGCGAGAGAGAATTAAATTGTCGTGGGATGCGAAGCAAGTTTGATATAAAATAAATAAAGGCCAAAAATTGTCACTAAACTGTTTATCTTTTTCCAGATATTTTACAAAGAACGGAACCGGCATAACAACGGAACTATTCTATTTAAGTAGATGCAAAGCTCTATACAAATTGGAAACAACATTTAAAGAACACTATCTCCCAACGGTTGATAGATGAAATCCTGGGCTGAGGTCAGAATGACATTATGTATCGACCCGCCACCAAGAGTTCTCCAAGTGGTTAGATAACATTGACATTGTGGTGGCCAACTTTGAATAAATAAATATTAGCGAAATATTAGCGATTAGAAAATTTAAAATTCTTTACATTAAGGACGATATAGATTGCAGACACACACACACGCATGCATGCATAATAATAATTTTGGTTAAAAAAACCAAGATTTTTTTGCAATGAATTGAGTTTTGCTAAACAAAACAGAGAGAGAGAAAAAAAAAAGAAAAAAACAATATTTCGAAGCTAGGTGGTCCTAAGTCGAACATAACTTTCGTACATGTTTTTTCACTTGTTCACGTCAAATTCTGTTCTCATAAATTTTCTAATATAACTACGCTTGCTTTAGCATAGAAAAGATCTTTCATGTAAATGACAGCTGCACAGTAGAGAGCCTGCGGTGTGATATTAGCGTCTTAGTGGTGGTTTGGCATTAATGCTGTTATATGCCGCCGTCGCTGACGCAATGATAGGCTTATGAAAGCTTTTTACTACTTTACATCTATGTCGCGCGTTTCCGTTATAAGTTTTTCTTTTTTCCTAACGCAGTTTTTAATTTAAAATAAAAAAGGAGAAAAACACAAAAATGGAAATAAAAAAAAAAAAAAAAAAAAAATTCATTCGCTTCTTTCTTTCAATTGCATCGCGAAGGGGGACAGTAAAAGTTTTGTGTACGGCAGGCACACTCCTACCATTCTCACTAATTCAGTCGTTCATCGCGTTTATGCACTCTTTCATTCATTTTTTGCAATTTAAAAATTTTCCTTTCAGTCCTTTTCCATTTTTGTTTTCTTCCGCATTTCCTTTCAGTTAACTATAAAAGTGTTAAAAGTGTTAATTGCTTTTTTTTCTCTTTCTGTTGACATCATGACAAAGTATAATTTTTTTTTAACTGAAAATGTACAACTTACTCGAAAGGTTTATTTACAGTCTTAAGTTTAATTGCTTCTTGCCATCACAGTAAATGGTAAACATGTACACAGAGTAAGTAAGTAAGTAAGTAAGTAAGTAAGTAAGTAAGTAAGTAAGTAAGCAAGTAAATAAGTAGGTAGGTAAGTAGGTAAGATAGGCAAGATAGGCGGAGTGAGCATCTATTAGTAAAAAGTTAGTCTTTAACAACTTCTGACAACAGATGCTTAAATCCTTAACTATGATTAATTATTTACCAGCTCGTTACAACAAAAGTTTCGTTTCCGACAATTTTAGGCTGCCTCCAATAACTTAAAATAAGTTAAATAAAAGCAGAATAAAAGAATTGCTTTTAGATAATGTTAAGTGAATGTAAGCGACCTTAAGAGTGGTAAGTGTCGTAAGGACGTCTACAAATTTCATTATCTTTTATTTCTGATTACTTCTCAATAGTTATGAAAAATAATTTATTTTCAATTTTCTTTACCACTGCCAACTGACACACACGGGAGAAAGATTTTTGCAATGTTCGGTGCGCACAATTTTGCAGATGAATTGGTCACATGCATTTAATACATGGATTTGTGTGTAAGTAGGTGCGTGTTTGTTTATTGCATGGGCGGGTGTAGATATTTATGTATGCATAACCATAGTTTTTATTTAAAATTTCGAAGAACCTCTCCGCCCGTTGCACGTGTAAAATGTCTCCTCTTTTCTTTCTTTTCTACTTTACTTTGAAATATTTATTACAGCACATATGTAAATAAGTACTTACACATATGTATATATGAGTTATATTAGGATGCATACGTACATACAAATACACATTTGCGAAACTCTTGTGGCAATTTTTTATATAGACTTGCTAATGTACGACCGGCGTTTAAAGCGCATGATCGTCTCAGGCGAAGAAGGGTAATGACGAGCACTTTCCCTTATGTTTATTCATTTATATATATTTCGATATTCTGAAAACGTAGAAATATAGAAAATGTTCTCTTAATTCTAAATGTGGAATACTCTTAAGAAATTGACCGTATGAGGCGAAGATTAGGTATCATTGAGTTGGCCGTATTGAAAGACTGAGTCTTCTGAGCAATATTGTCATCTTTTCACATCTAACGTCAATGGCACAATATATTTTTTCTAAATGTTTTGAAAGGATAATATGTAATAGATGATAGTAACGATTTAATTATCTTCTCCTCTTAATCTGTCTGTCGCCTGAATAAGAAAATTACGCTTGTCCGGGTTTCCTATATCATTTTCACTATCTCAACCGCCAAAAAGCAACGTAATTCGAGTAATGTAATCAAAGCGTATACAATATATATGTTCGTTGACATGAAACCGGACTTGGGTATAGAAAATACACGTTTACTATATGAAAAATTGTCAAAAGTATTTCATTCGAAATATTGGCCATCGCTAGCCATGCATTTTTTCCATTTGTCTGACAATTTTTGGATGCCATGCCTTTAAAAATCTTCCCATCTTCATTCGAACCAAACTGTTGTTTGGTTTGGTAACAAGTGCGTGATCTATCGATGCGTTTAAGTGGTGATCGAAACGACTCGAGGCTGGTAAGTAAGCCGCATGGACAAGCACTTACTACTTGAGTACTTCCGACATCTCTTGACGATGGTCTTTGCCATCAATATTCACATCCTTCTGGTCCTAAAAAACGCAGAGTGACATCCTCTCTTCGTAACGATTCGATCTGGCGATAGATGTGGATAAGATTCTCGAAATAAATTCACTCTTAATCCCACGTAACGGTACGATTGAAAAGAGATTTCCTTTTATGCAAAAGGAAAAAATGTTGTTTCCTTGCTGTTATACCAAACTTGTATTGTGGTGCCAGCAAAGAGAACGGCACCCATGACGCGACACATTGACTGTTAGGACCAACTATGGACAAACTCTGCTTTCATTTTTATACATTTGGTATATAAATTCAATGCTGGACGTTGAAATAACGTGACTTAATCGGCTCTCTCTCTCTCTCCCTCTTCCTACAAATTTAAGGCATGTTTTTGTCGTTTGAGGGTTCCATTGGAAACTAAAACATTTTTAAGCATAAACTTTGTCAGAATATTTTTTCATTCGAGCGCGATTTTTATTGGTCGGTCGCAGTGACTTGAAAATTGAGTTGCAATGCAAAAATGGTATTAACTACTGAAAATTTTCATACGATGATTTTTTATGGTATTCGTTGTGAATTATCATCGTGCCACTTATGTCAATGAAAGCTCATCCTCTACTACCGCGGAACACTCATGTAATCAGCTCAACTGTTGCCACCATTCGCTCACTCGTGACGGAAGTCGTGATGATCGTGCGCAATCCCTTCTTTGCGCCAGAAAATATTGATCTTATGCAAGAGCTGACATTCTGTCATTAGTTCCACCATATCCTATATGTAAAAAGTTGAGAGATCACTTAGCCCTGTGAAAGCTTTGTTCTGATTGGACCCCCATATTTCGAGGACACCTGAAAAGTGTGCTCGTAGCGATAATCGCAAGGAAATACTTAACAAGACGTATATGGAATGGCAACAGGTGAAGATTCATGAATTTATGCACACGACCTGAAAAGTAAACCACAATCGATTCTGGTGAAGATTCATGGATTTATGCACACGACCTGAAAAGTGAACAACAATCGATTCTACGCGTGTTTGGAGATGACCCGAATCCAATAAGAGTACGCAATCAAACAAATGAACGGTACACAATCATCTGGTTGCCGAAAACTTCTGACCAAATAGAGAAAACAAACAAACGCCGTCAGATCAATTTTCATTATTGTAACGTGAGCTTCTCTAAAAAGCGACTAACTAAATGCTCAAAGACTCATATTAGCCGGACATTTACCGTACAGTCCTGTTATGGCGGCTAATGATTTCTTTTTGTAACCGAACATCAAGGATAAATTCTGTGAACAGAGAATTTCATCGCCCCAAGAAATCGCTAATACATTCAAAAATCATGTTTTGCAGGTGTCTCAAGCGAAAGGGGAAAAACGTTTTGAGCAGTGGTCCGAACACATGCAAAAGTGTATAGATCGTAAAGGGGAATATTTTAAAAACTAATGAAGAAATCTTTAAAGACAAATTCCTATTATTTCTTTATTATTATATTGAAAAGAAGGGATTCCCGTTCGTTAAAATCCTTAAAATAGTAAACGGGTTGCTGTTATTTTTTATACGTTGTATCAGTTGCGGTATAAAAGTATATTAGATTTGCTGGTAAGTACCCAACAATCAATGATATCTGAACCGATTTGTCTGCCCTGGTGACCTTCTGATATATATCCTTCTAGTTTTGAAATTTGATAAGCTGACATATCACTGACCTTATAACCCGCAAAACCTTGCAATGTTTTTACGAAATTTGAAGTTGACATGTCAATGTTGCCACCGTGCGAATGTTTACCACAGGCAGACAGACAGACAGACAGACAGAGTGATAAAAGCAATTGAAAGTGCGATACTGACCAGAAGAATAGATATACAATATATCAATATATATATATATATATATATAAAGTTCTTTTTAAGTCTTGTAAACTTTTCGATAACACGAATGTAACTTTAAACTCCTTTGTCATTTTCTTTATTCGTAGACAAAGGTTGGTGGAAAATAGCATTCTAGCGTATTAAATGCATAACGGAATATTTCCATGAAACGCGTCCATTTCTCGTATTCCTCCCATATAAAGGTTCCTGAACCAAATAAATCTTTATAGGAGGCAGCAGTGCTTCTTATCTCTTAATATTTTATAATTTAATATCATTTGACCAAGAAATTTACTGCGCTATATTTGAAGCAAATATGCCTATTTCTCGAATCCCCTCCCATATCCGCATGCTTAGCCGAAGAGATAAGAAGCGCGGCTACAAAGTCAATGTGTGCTGATTTGAATCTCAAGTGCGGTAGAGTTCTTTAATCGTAGCTATAGTAAGGGGGCTCAGTGGGTAAAGGTGGGTAACACACCTATTCGGCTGCGGCCATTTGCTATCTCTTTTTCTCTTTTCTCACTTCACTCTAACAGTCACCGTGTTACACGAATAGCTGACATCTCCTGAATGACTGGTCATACTAAACATATATATATATATATATATTATATATACGATAGGATATACGAATATACGATATTTGATATGTAGATTAAATTTCTTATAGACGTCTGTCTGTGCAGACTAGATCGAAGTCATTTTGCTTATTGTGCAGGTATTTTTAATGTAGATATGGGAGCAGAAGAATTATTTGCTTACCAATAGAAGTCGCGTTAGTTGCTATCAAATAAAGATCGACTAGAGGAACTAATTTCAATTTACAATTTATGTAAATTTAATTGGATTTAAGATAGAAGATTTAAATCATTTTCAAAAGGCTTCAATCTTCTCTACTAAGCTTTGCCATACATAATTCAATGCAATACACAATTCGCATTAATCCCTGGATTAAACATCTGAGTGCACCAAATGTGACCTCTACTTGATTTTACTTAAAAAATTAGCGCAAACCTGAATTTTATTATTTTTCTCGTCATTTAGTTCGGTATTGCGTCAGTTAGCCATTTGTCAATTGTTTTTGTTGTTGTTGTTTGGGTTTGCAATGCAGGCCTATTTATACCGTTTAAGTTGCGCAAACAAAATCTTTACCATTTATCATTAGTTTTTTAATAGCTTTAAATAATTTCTTTGACTTTGAAAAAATGTGTTCGGATCCACTTACGGATTACGTACGCTACGTTGAAGTAATTGACATGCGCCACAAGCATCGGTTGTAGGATGTAGTATTTACGTAACATATAGCATTATTTATCTTTACCCAAGTTGTGGCATGTGCTGGCAAATTACTCGAACTTAAAAAATCTAAGCATTCACCCAAAAGCTAAATACTTGCACAGGACGTGTTTATTGTGCTTAATTAATGAATAAATTATGCATAAAATAAACAACAACAACAACAACAACAACAAATAAAGGACTGTAAGTGTGAATTTTTAATGTGTATGTGAATATATAAATACGAAATGCTAATGTGAATGTAAAATGTGTAAATTGGTCGAAATAGTAATTTTTTTTCAACTTCAGTCACGTCCGAAATTGTAACGTAAAAGTTTGCAAGCGAACTGAGAAACATGACGCTACGAAGTTTTCTGAATGAATAAGAATGTGTTTTGAATATCATATGAAAGGAAAAATGAAAGGATAAAAAAAAAAGAAAACACAAAAAAAGTCTCAAAAAAGTAATGCTAAGTAATCCATGACGTGCAACAAATGTATCTTAACGAAATAATTTTACATATATTTATAATAAAAAAAGTTATCTTTTCTTCCACTTATACTTCCATACACGCTTATTAAGCAAACTTTTCAAATATGGAAATTTTTATTTTATTTTATTATAATTTAAAATTTTTACCTGGAAAGTGTTTTCGAAATTCTCACGCATCGAATATTTATTGCTGTTATTGCGTGACATATTCCGTTGGTTGTTGTTGTTATACTGCCGTACTCGAGGAATGAATAGATCTTCTTCGCTACTTGAGCTTAACGTATTGAGAGCGACCTCTAGATCTGCTTGTTCTAGGGCCGCATATCTTACTGACTCTGTGCTATTCCCGCGGAATTTATTGCCAAAGTTTTTGAATAAATCTGTCGTTAGATGGACTTTCGCTGCTGTTGCGCTTTTTGCATGAACCGTATTAGGCGACACCTTATTGCCACGTGATCTATGGCGACGATGGCGTTTATTGCTGCCAGTTGCTCGACTTGTTGATGTCAACGTTTCGTGGCGATGTTGTTGTGCATTCAATATTTCCATCCACGCACTCATAGCTTGCCATAAAGAAAATACAAAAAAAATAAATAAATAAAAAAAATTACAGCAAAAATCGAAAGTTCACATAAATTTTATCAATCTCTCGGTTATTTTTAGTTCGTTCTGTTTATGATTTTTGTGTTTAATTTTGTTTATTTTATTTAATTATTTTTTTTTTTTATAAATATTTCTTTTTTTTTTTGTTTACATTCTCTGTTTTCATAGAATTCTCACTGCTATGCAAATATCTGTTTTAGGCATTACACGTGTGTGTGTGCGTGTGCGTACATAAAAATGCAGTTATTTTTAAATATTGCTGGCTGACAATGATGAACATATGGAATTCTGAAAATTATACAAAAATATTCGTAGAAAATTATGAAAAATATTTTTGCTTTTTTCTAATAGGAAATGAAAAGAATTTTACTGCACACAGACAAAAGTTTAATTCATTGATAGCTTTCTTCTTCAATATTTCAGTATTGATTTTATTTATGAAATTTATCCATTTCTCGTTATAGCAAGTTAACACATTATAATCGGTCAAGGCCGATCACTAAACATCCTACACTACGTCGCCTAATAACATTCTCCATTTATGTTCATGTAATAAAGTAAGAAAAAAGTATACCTTATGTCTAAGTGAAGGCACACTATTTCTCTGGGAGCCCTTATATGGCTGACGTGGACCAAATTTGGCAAATTTAATTTCATACGTCAAAGATCTCATTAGTCTGTTCGGCATAAAGTATTAAAAATTCGACTTTTTTGTCATATAAACGATTACTTTTCGTGGAGTCTAAAAAATGGATCCACATGGTCTAAATTGGCTTCGGTCAATATATTAAGCACTTCATGTTAAGACGCAATGTGGAAAGTGTTTGCAAAAAAAAAAAAAAATTATCCGATTTAATCCATTTTCAACTGCATTCGTGCTTGGATAGAAACAGTTCAGGTGACAGACAGACAAACTGACAGATGTACAGACAAGGTTAGATCGATTCACAAAATTATTCTGAAATGGTCGATATACTATAGCCTTTCTAAATGTTACCTATATTCGCACACACTTAATATACGCTACATCATATTCAAAAAGACTTAAGGCAGTAAACCGCAAGCGTTACGTTTATTACTGTTCCGTAGTTCTGTAAACCACATAAATTGCCGTTTTTCTTGTGGAATTTCATTATTATTACTTAAGGTTACAGTTGCCATTTTTCGCAAAGTAAAATAAATATTCACTGAGTTATCCACTTCTCTTCCTTCCTATCTTTTTGCATATTTGCTATTTGCGCCCGACAAATAACTTTAACAAATGAAGAAAATTGTCAATAAGTTTTCCTTTAAACTATTCCACAATTGTGTCTGCATGACTTTGTGCAATTTTTTTTTCCTTAAGTGTTTAGCAATTTCAATAACTATTGTGATGGAATTTCTCCTGTTATTTGCTCAAAAAAAAACAAACACAAAAATATTCGAAAAAGGCAAAGAAAATAATTTCGTCAATGTGCAAACTTTTTTCTTTCCTTCGCACAATTGTATATAATTCAAGTGTAATTATATAGAAACTGCTATTAACGATTGCAGTTCGAGTTTGAAGTTGCAGTGAAAGGTAGAAGCATTTTTCTATTGTTACCTTTCGTAAGGCAAGTGTTAAATTCCTGGCAATGGTTAGCAAAATTATTGAGAGAAGGAATTTGTAAACGAATCAAGTCGAATCTTTTTACACTTCGCTTCATATCTCACATCATATTTCTTCAATAAAAAATAAATAAATATAAAACATTGCCCTTTATCGAGAGAAGACTGTAAGTGAAATATTTATAAATTTTCATTACAGATATCTCTGGTCGGGCAATTTAAACCTATACTCACCTTCCCACCAGCGATAGTTAATGATTGCAGAAATGCAACATAACCTCAAAATTTTCCAATAAATTGTTTCGATTTATTTATAGGAATATAGGATGGAAAAAATCATTGCATTATGATTACGAAAGGGAGTACACATGCATACACAGCCATTGGCACAAAAAAGGGATAAATTCTAATCACAACTTTAGTATAAATTTGTTTTCTTTACGAAAATATTCAATATTTAGTAGTGATAGTGATTGTGTGAACACAAATAGCCATCAGTTAAGAACTCGAACTCTTCATTATTGATTGAAAAATCTTTTCATTCAGTTTAAGCGAAGAAAATAATCCGAGGAGATGAAATAGGGAGAATAAATTACAGTACAAGGTAATTGGAACTTTAATATTTTGGTTTTGGCTATAACGCAACAACGGGTACGCACTAAATACGGCCATCTATTGCTTGACTTTATCACCACAGTTTATCCCAAAAAAATGACGCCTCGACTGTGCTTGCTAATGGTATGAAGTGAAGACAGATATGGATTTGTGACGAGTCGACGCGACGATTTCATTCTATTGTTGTCAAATATCGCCTTCCGAAGAAATATGTACTATTTATATATATATATATTTGTAGGTGTGGTATATCTGTAAAAATATACATTTATATGTAAAGCATAGGTTTGTAGCGTATGTGCATTGAATTTCTTTTCTACCTCTCAGATCATTACTAACAGCATTTTCTTTTGGTCATACATATATGACAAAATCTTAGGTTTCGTGGCTATTGTTTCTACTTTTGAGAATATAAACGACAATATGACAGACAGAGTGAGTATAATCTAACCAATATAAATTTGTAGAAGACGACATAGAGTAAGCTGGATCAATATAATTAACAAAATATTCTAAATATAAACATATTTCATGCTTTTGAATAAGCTTTGTTTAGTAACATATCTCAGTAACGAGTATCAAAAATACGAAATAAAAAATCATAATTCGCACGTGAGCATAACGTTACATACATTGAATGCCAG
Organism: Glossina morsitans morsitans; assembly: GCA_001077435.1. Taxonomy (NCBI): domain Eukaryota; kingdom Metazoa; phylum Arthropoda; class Insecta; order Diptera; family Glossinidae; genus Glossina; species Glossina morsitans. Next base: position 26,681 of record CCAG010008280.1, read on the forward strand.
GGATTATTATAAGCGGTTGTAAAAGGTAAATACTTAACCGTATGGAGGGAAATTATGAAAACCACAAAAAAATTTATTTATAGTAGGCCTTTATATCCACCGTAGAGCGTAGAGCGTGGATTTGTTTTAGATGTCTTTTCGTGATCTACCTCAGCACACTGGCTTGCGGGCTCAACAAGACAAGGCTCAGACAAGACACACTGATTTACGATTTCTATGCAAGCCACGACTTGCGCTACCAAGCTTGCAAGAAAGTGCTGTATCACTTAGAGGGCCTAAAACAAAGCTAGCGTGCCAGATATAAAAGTTTTGTAGTGGCTCAAATACACCCCTCTGGTCAAGGAAGGCCTATCTGCGATTCTAATTGTTTAATGCCTTTGCATTTGGGGTAACCGCAGCCACCACGTTGTTGCCCGAAAGACTGTACCCAACAGTCAGGTTTTCTGCCGACCCCACATCGACTTACTGATCTCCGTGGTTGTCCTAATTCGGATTATAACAACTTTTGGTTGTGGGTATTACTCAACGTGTTCTAGTTATCCTTGAATTTGAATTATCTATTCATCCTGAATTGCTAGCTATGGCAACCGCCCAATCACACTACTGCCTCACCAGCTCCGTCAATAAGCCGCAGACCTATGTTAAATCTTGAGTCTTCATGGTTGTTGATTGCCTAGTAGAGAAATCTGGAGGCACATACTCTCGATCACTGCATTGCAGTTTCCGAAATTCCTCTTAAAATATTTCCATTTAAATCGAGTTTACGCGCTTGAGATGTTGTTGAAAATTTTCCTTATGAAACCACTGCCTAAGTCCTGTTAAAATTTACAGGAAATTTTGATAATTTTATATAGTTTTCTGAGCCCAAATATTGTCTACGTATATAATAAATAAATACTGTATAGGTTTGTATATATGTATGTATGTATGTATATCTATCTATATACATAAATATATATATAGACAGTAAAATTATATATCATTTCAATACTTGCTAAGGATAAGGATATGAAAAATTCGGCTTAAACCCGAACACTAGGTCCTTTTGTTTGACTATTAATTTTTTTCTCTTTTTAAGAATAACACAAATAATCATAAATTTTATTTTTTATGTTTTTTTTATGAAATGAATCAAAAATCCAAATCAAATATTAACTTGTCTGAAAAGAACGAAGCACTTAACGTGCCAAAAATGCTACTGAATTTATTAAGCTTAATACTTATTAGATTTTATATTGTCTTGGTTTATATTTTTTACAGTGTAGTTTGTGCCTATGTTAAAATAAAGGTATGCATACAGATGCATGTTGTGTGGTGCGTGTGTATGTGTGCTTATTCTTTGGCTTTCAATTTATTAACATTTTAACACATGGCTAAGCCTGCGCAATGAAAAGAAATCAATAACATATTGTGTGTAAATGCATAGTGTCTTGTCATTACGTTAATGATCATTAACGAACATTATGTTTAATAATGTTCTAAAGTTGTTTTTGTAAATATGTATTGCATACAGGTGTCGCTTTGAAAGGAACCCAACAGCAAACAGATAGTAATGACACACGGACAGACAAAAACAAACAGAATATTACATTATTCTTGACTTTCAATACAATGTTGGCCAGGTAAGTGCAATTAAGGTATTGGCGTAATTCACTTATAAGAAAGGCATAAGACACATATTTTTGTGTCGGTTACCCGATTCTGTTTTATTAAATTTCCTTAATTATAGTTTTTTAATTCAATCAATTCAATATTTATTACAAAATATTATTCAACTGATAATGCGGAGTAAGGCAATAATTTCAATCGTATAACTCATGTCCGTCCGTGATATAAATGCAACTTTGGATTAAACTTAACCTTTACAACTGTTCTCTCCTCTCTTTCGTTCTCTTATTACGCCCGACATCATTTGTGAAAAATATATAATAAATATCATGCGGAAGCATGTCCGTCTGTCTGTCCATTTTTTGTTTACGTATTTTTGTAATTAATCAACAAGTTTCGAATTTTTGAGATATTTGGATGAATTTCAATACACGCTGATATGTTTTGTCCCGATAACGAAACCGATTGTGAACGAATTGAATCGGATCATTCTTACGACGGCTCTTTCTATACAAAAACAGCGGTTATATGCCAAAAGAACGGTCATTTTAAGCGTTTCTCAGCCAATATGCATGACAGAAAATATTTCGGTATACGAAATAGAGATGGACATTTTACATAGGATGGGATAGGAAACATTCTCAAAAAGTGTAACCGTTTGTATGGCAAAAAGATGTAATTCTTATTAATTTAAATTGAAGGTGCGTAAGAGTATTTTGCCGATCGCTCTCTGCATAAGAATTGTCATGGGAAGTAAGTTTTTATATGGCAATACAAGGTACACTTTTTCATAATTTATGAAGAACATTAATCGATCATAATTATCCGATATATAAATTTACTTTGTTAACTTTGCATCACATTGGCTTTTCTCTTGAATCCTTCTCGCCTATCAGAAAATTCATAAAAACAAAAACTCATTTTTATATGATTAAAATTCGTAATTTTTCTTAAACATATCTACAATTTAAGGGTGTAGTAGATGGAATGGTCTAGGTAGGTATTTAAGGGGGTCGACCTTGCCTGACTATAACATTTTGATTTGTATTTTCTTTATATGTCTGTCTGTCATACTCATTCTTCGTTCAGTGAGTGTTGGTAATTTTTCGTCTGATTATACGTCTTTCCCATTCTACATGCAAACAAACATACATAAAATATATACACAAACACATATGTGTATCTATGAATGGGAAAAGTAAACAAGTGCAAAACTGTTCGTTCACAGAAAGCAGACAAAGTCAAGCTTAAGGTTTGTGCTGACGTTTGGCCAACGTCTTACAAGTAAGGCCAGGTAAACGGTGATTAAAGCGTTGGCTTTTATGATCATGATGTTGACGACGGTGTAGTGTTTAGTAAAGCGTTAACATTATTGTCAAAACGTTCGCTCAGGCCAGATTGCGATTCGACGTTTACATTTAGTACTGTTCCAGAGTTTTGCCTGTAAAGACATACGTTTGGCCGAGCGGTGATTTTAAAGCAGTTTTAGCAGTTTTTTAGCATTTAAATAGCATTAAGAATTCATGAAACATATTTGTATGTATAAATACATACATATGTAAATAAACAAAATTTGACAATGAAAAATTTCTAAAAGAGAGAAATTTTTACAACATTTTTAAACACAAACAAATTAAGTAAATCGCGTGATTAAAAAAGCAATTAATTATGATTTTTTCTTCTTTAAACCATTTTTTACAAAATTAACTCAAGTCGGTGTTATTGTAATTCATTAGTTAATTATTTTAAAACGCGTGATAAATCATTGATTTTAAAAATATTTTCCATTTTTTTACGTTTTGTGCAAACCGTGTGCGTGCGTATATGTGCGTTTGCAAAACCAAAAGCTACATACCGAGATTCATTAAAATGTTTCCTATACATCAGCTAACGTTTATTTTAATAATTTCCTGCCTTAATGTAAAAGTGGTATATATGCAACACCAGCAACAGCAGCTGCAACAGTACGAATATGAACGACCATCCACATCACCAACACTACCTATTTTAGAATCTAACAATATTGACAGTAACAGTAGCAGTAAAAGCAATAGCAGCAAATGCGTCAACAGCAGCAACATCACCGACACCGATAATAGTATTACTAGTAATATTAGTAATAGTAGTAGTAGTAGTAGTAGTAGTAGTAGTAGTAGTAATAGAATTAGTAGCAGCAGTAGCAGCAGCAGTGGCGGCTTCAGTTTTTCAGTTGGAAAATATTATGGTTCTGTACAAAAACCACATAAACAACAAGCACAACAGCAACGTGAACAACAAGAACAACAAGAACAACAAGAACAACAACATCAACCACTGCATTCATTTAAGAAATTACCCGAAAGCACCACTAAAGGCTTTAGGATGCCGTTACCAATGGCCAAACAACTAACAGCTTCACGTAGACCGAATCCATTTAAAAAATGGTTCGGTGTTTTCAATCGGAACATTGCAGCACCAACATCAACCACACCATCATCAGCATCATTATCAAATACATCAGCCGTTACACTAAACACAACACTTAATACATGTTCGTGCAGGTAAATATTTTATATATTAAGACTTTTTTTTTTTTTTTTTTTAAATGATTTCTTGCTTTTTGTTTTGATCTGACATACTCTAATGTGCTTGATTGCATAACCGTGCGAATTGCATAAACGTCTAACTGTTGTCATAAGTTTGTCATGGACTCATATTAAGAAAACGACGCCAAAAGAATGTTGAGAAGGGAGCTCGAAACGCGAAAGATATTCTCACAGCCAGTAAAAAAGCGTATCATCTCTGACTGCGTTTAACTTTAAAATAATAAGGCAATGCGGGAATATTGCGAAACCTTCAATTTACGCCGAATTCTCAATACCCATCATTAAGCTTATAATGAGAAGAGAAAAATCTTCTAAAAAGTACATAGCAACTTCTTATTAGTTTCATATGCGCATCAAGAGTTTTTTGATTTATTTGCAAAAACTTTTTCAAAGTTGAAGAAAAAAAAAAATTATATTAATACGTAAGAGCAAGAAAAAATTTATATTTAAACTGAACCGAGCAAGTGAATGAATATTTTTTGAAGTGAAGACATTTTTTTTTTCCTTTTTAAGTCTTGTCTTGCTTGTATTCTCTTTTTTGATACTTTGTACTTCTTTCCTACAGGAGAACAAAACAAAGTAATGACTGCAGTTTATGATCGGAACAATCGGAAAGATTCAATATTCGGAATTTGTGTAATTATAAACCCAAGCACGAATGCATGAGATTTTAGTTGATTTTGTATATCACTTGCAAGTTGGAGTCCATGCGCTGATTTTGTTAATTTCTGAACTTAATTCGACAAGTGAAACAATCGGCGATTAAGTTTCTTCCTCTTAATGCGAAATTAAAATCGATCGTAATTGCGGTTGCGACAAATTCGCAGATAGACCCTGACGCCTAAACCTAATCTATTCTATTATATACGCCGACTATAAGAAAATACATAATACATAGGTCAACAAGTACCATAACTATGTAGAAAAATAGCTTTTCTTCTTCAAAATTCAACTTTATTCATCAACGCAACATTGTCCTTTAAGTTTCAGCTTTTTATAGAATTATTTGTCCAAAGGCTGAAAGTACGGCTTAGTATCCGTAATGACTTGATCACTTCACTTGAAACCTTTTCCTTAGAGAAAGTCTTCAAAATTGGCAAGAAGTTCCGCCAGTTGAGATCTGGAGAATACCAGGATAGGGCGTAGGGCAGCAATGCACAATTCAATTCCAACAAGTTTTACAATTGCAACCATTGACTTCTGATACGGCGCATTGATGGACTTGCTGAAAGAACATTTCCGGTTTTATGACAATTTCCCCTTTCAATGAAATCAAAAGCGCGGTATAGTGTTCGTGCTTGCTTTTTCAAAATAGTCAATGAATAGGATATCTAGGACATAAGGACTTGTTGGCCGATTGTTGCATTTTCTTTGTTTACTTTGCACGGCTTTCGGCGGGCACTTCCCACTCAAACGAGTATCCTCTGTTCGACTAACCTCTGTTTCGTTAAGCAGTTCGAAATAGCGATGGAAATAGGTCACAGGGCAATGTTTTAATTCTAAAGTGAGTAAACGCGGTACACAATTTGGAAAAAAGCTATTTCATGCCTAAATTGTAATTGGAAAAGTTTTCACTGTTCACTGGCTTTTCATATCTTTAGCTTGGCAGCTATGTTTATCAACTTCACTTGTCGATTACTTGTCCGTAGGACTTTTTTTGATATGCTGCCTAATGTAAACGGTTCTTTTTTGATGTTCGATAAATTCAATATCATTCATATCTGTACGTCCTTGTTTTAAACCCATCCAATCACTAACGAATTGTTGTTTTTGATGAAGAATTTTTCAAGCCAATGGTTAGCTTAAATTGTGCTTTTCCACAACAAGAGGCAATGCTCCAACCATCAATAGACAAAATTCAGATTTCTCTATTGTTATGCAACAAGCATCATTTTTTAAGACGACTACAATGCCGACACCATTTTGTTAAAGACGCGTTAGTCCCGAGACTTTTTGACCAATGGGATACCATTATCTCAATATTTGACCTGCATATCTAATACAGATGACGTGTGGATACAGAAAAAAGGAATCAAAAGGTAATTTTAGATCCCAGAAATCGAATTTTAACGACTATCGACCAAACGAATTTCGTACATATACGTTTTCGCTGTTACACTCAATACTTAGGTGACTTGAGTGGCAAGTCGATATCGGACATAGATCGTTAGTTGAAAATATGGGTAAATCTGTAGTATAAAATCAATGGATTTCAAATCCAAAGATGCGCCAAATTTTCCGCATACCTGCCGAAATGGTTGTTTGGCTAACCTTACCAGTTAGCACATGCTGCGTAGAATTAATTAAAGCCTTAACTAATTCGAATTAGAAGTTCGACGAAGCTGCTTAAGAATGTGCATAGTTTATGACGACTGTGTTATGGAAGTCGAGCTAATAATATACCCAATTCTCTTTTTACACGAATTTTTTTTTACACGTATTTTTTGAGAACGTATATATCGTGTAAAAAGAGAATTAGGTGTATATAATAAATATTTTAAACAAAATACTTAACATCGTTGCGTGAGTCCACAGTAAACACATACTTCTTACGGGCGGCCTTTTCGAGAAGTCTGCCTACTTTAGCTTAGATACGATACAAACACTTTTTTTCTAAGCAAATTGAAAGTTCTAGTTCCTTGTCTTTGAAAAAATGCATAAAGCCGATCCCAAAATCAATCATTACGAAAGCATTAATCAGAAATTATAAGTTTTACATCGATTTATATCCGTCCTTACGCAGACAGGGATGATGGACAGAATAATGTGAACACTATGCAATATATTATAATACGGCGGCGGTAACGAGAACATACACGAAACATGGTAAAACATCATTGATGAAGAGGAATACAACATAAAACTACCGCGACAAAGGCGACAGCAGAATTCGACACTCACTTAGATAGTATTGTTTGGGCATAAACAGCACGGCCGGGGGCTTCACAAACCTAACAAGACTGCAATCGTAAAATCTTTTATAACATAAGCCAACGCTAGGCTGTGAAAGAAGAAGGTGGCCGCGATTATAAAACCTGCACACTTCATCATTGAAAGGATGCGGTATTGTGCGATCAATCATGCTTCACATTGTTGTTTAAAAACGGTTTCCCCGCCGACGAGGCTCCTTTCCTTGGAAAGTCTTCGAGGGTGTCGGATTGTCGGCGTGCAGACTTGCACACCGCATAGTCAGTACAAAGGCGGTCCAGGATATAACCTCGCGCTTAAGAAGGGGGCTAACGATAGTGTAGTGCTATAAGGTGCCTGGCGTATGCTGGGCTGATTACTTTTCCTTGTACAATAAATCCAAGGGTGAAAGTGGTTGGATAGCTTCTTGGGAAGTATGGATAATCCAAATGCAAATGTGAACATAATGACACGCGTAATGCCGATAATTCTAAAGTATTTCATAATAAAATCATGCAATCCACAGATGTCAGGTTAGTCGATGTCATGTTCGCTCAATGTCATGTGTACCTGTTTAGGCGGGTACGGGTGGCTGCATCGGTTACATGGACTTGCCTTTATATACAATCGCAATTTGAACGCGACAGGTTCAACCGGTGTGTGAGGACTGACTGCTTGGCTGCGGCCCTTCAGGGAGTACAATTGGTGACTGTGATATCCCTAAATGCGGGGGCATTAAATAAGAACAGGTGTTTGATAGGCCTCGCTCCGCCCAGAGAGCAAGACTTGGACAATACTCAAACTTTTATTTCTGGTACTTCAGTCTGGGAATAGGCCCTCTCCTGTCCAATTCAACCAATTAATCGTTCTAGGGGACCCGTCTGATGGGGTTTCATCCCATGTGCAGGCGTTAACAATTGACACAATCTGTTACCTAAAAACGGTCGGATTCACGTATGGAAAACCCCAAAACGAGCTTAACGTCCAATCTGCCTGTTTAATACCGTCAAGCATGGGAGAGATTCTGTTGTGATTTAACCGACTATGGTATTCACGGTGTTAAGCTAAGTGCTCTTATCCACATTACTCGTCGGATTACTGCGAGTGAACATCACGATATCTGCAATGATGATGTTTTTAGTATATTTAGCATATTGCCGCCGAACACTGCCTAATTCCAAGACGATAATGCGTCTATATACTTGGCGAAAATGTTCAATTTTGGTTCGAGGAGCAATACGCAATCATCAAATATATTGTCTGGAACCCAAAATAAACAAATCGTTATGAGGAGCTTTAGGGCCAGAGAATGGCGAACAACATCAATGAAGCAATTCGTGGATGTTCGGATGCAAGAACGGGACAGCATTCGACGAATCTTTTCTGCAAAGAACTACACCTGCAGGACAACCAAATGATGGCCAATTTTCTTAATAATAAATGAATATTATGTATATGTCAAGTGGGTATATTATTTTATCCATTCCATGCAAATGTGTAGCTTACTGAAGAGTGCAATACCTGAAGTAAAAAGTATTTTTTTGTTTCTTTCTGTCTTTTGTTGAATATCACAATTCACGAGTTGTAAAAACTATATATATGTAAATATATAAAGTAATATACATTATGGTCTCTGATACGGGTCATCGCAAATCTGGATATAGAGAGTGGAAAGTATTTTGCTTAATATGGTTGCTTCCATTGGACCGATCGTAGATTCTTTCTTTACTCAACCCTCAGACAGCCCCTACAAATAGCAAGTTTAGTTCAACGGTGTTTGTAAACGAACCACGCGCAAAAGCTGCATTCAAATTTCAAATATTCCTTGCTACGCACATTTTTGCGCCGATCATTCGTCCTGCATATCTGTCTACCGTCTAGTAAGAATATTCGTAAATGGTACATGATAGGTGAGGCTTCTCAGTTTTTGCGATTTAAGGCGTTCCAGCAAGAGACAATCAGACTTATATCGAACAAAAATCTTAAGCTGATTGAGAATATATCTCCTTTACGGAGTATATAGCGCGTAAGTTTTAAATGTTCGCACTGATCTCTCGGTAACTGACATTAGCCTGTTCGCCGTTAAAATCTGCATTAGGTAATCCCCCTAGCCATCATAATCAATGTCATCATAAGATTGTTTCTTAGTCCCGCACCCAAAATAACATATGAGTCAACTATTGGAACATAGTTTTCTTGTTATATTTGAAATCCGTAATTTTGGTTAACTTAAAATGCTGCATGAAAATGCTCGCTCGTCCGAACGTTCGTCTTCGGAATTATTATAGTAACAATCTCTGTATTTTTTTGTCCGTCAGTCAAGCTGTAAAATGGATGCAATACATTCGTAAACATTTCCGTGGTTGCTAAGAATTGGAAGATGGCTTTGAAAGCTACTTACTATTCGTAACAGACATCGACATTAAATTGTGAAGGACCCCTAATCAATTCACCACAGAAATGGTTTCAGTAGATCTATTGAGACGACAACAGTGAATAAATTCCTTTATGTTGACTGTGTTTAGTTATCGCCACTTGCTTGGTAGTGGCAGTGGATATCTAAAACAGTGAACATACACTTTTTTGCTGGTGTTTTCTTCTTGTAGCATATCAACAATATCCAGCATATCGAAAACATGATGAATTCACTTTTATACGTACTCGAATGTAAAAATGTGTTTACTTGTAGTTAATTAATTTTGGGTCCAATGACACATTTTTTTTTGTGTGTTGTTTGTTTTCTTTTTTTTCTGTTAAACTGTCCACATTATTAATATGCTACGCATGATTCACGTGCACAAGAAGTTACAAAAAAAAAAAAAAGAAACGTTTTTTTGAAAGGGATTAACATCAACTTGAGAAGCGATTCGTATTTTATTGCATGTTTCACTAAATAACGGACGTGCACTCTGTCAATATTCAGGTCGTGTGTATTTTAATTTCATTTTTTTTTTTTTTTGTTTTTTGTGTTTTCTGGTGATAACTTGCTTTCGAAATTATCACCAAATAATCCCAACAGCATCTTTTATGGGTTACTACAAATTTAAAAAAAATTTTTTTTTTGCTTATTTATTTATTTTCTTTGTTTGCAGAATTTTAAATTCGAGCAATTTTTTTTTTTTTTAACGCAAAACGAGTTTCTTGGCGAGTGAGCTGTGTAACTGTAAAATTAATTTAATGCAATGAAGCGAAGAATCTCTTTGATTGGTTTGCGGTTATATCATCTTATATGTACGCTAAGATGTTGTCAGAGTTGAAAGGTTAAATAAGCCTCTCTATATCCATTACAGAAGATATAGTAGACTTGGGAAGCGCGTGGACGGCCGATTTTATTTATTTATTTTTTTTTTGCTTACTTGTTTGTTACTCTCTTTCAAAGGACTTTTCCAATTTGATAACTTTGTCTAGAAAGATTAACCAAATTTAAGTAAAATCGATCCTTCGATCTGCCGCATTACAGCAGCAGCATTACAACCGTCCCTCGTATAGCACGATTAATTCGTATCGCGTTGTATCGAAACTTTTTCATTTATTTGTTTAAACTGAGTTACATTAATTAACAATATATGCATCGTGTTATGCGAAGGTCTTAAGGTGTTACAATTGTTTCAGAATTGAAATTCTCGTTCTAAATACACATATAAACGATTTAAAAAAGAATATATGAAATTCATGTCATTCAACATGACAAGATTAGAGTTCATCTTTCTTTTTTTTTTTCTTTCTTTCTTTCTTGTCAAAATTGCTTGCAACTCCTCTGATTGACGATGGAATAAAAATCCAACGGAACACATAACCGATTTTTTAAAATCTTGCTATATAAAAACGGTATCATTCCCTCTCTCAAAAGTCCTCCCAAAGTTTATTAAAAAGTACATAATTTCAATTATGTACAAAATGTGAAATGTAAACAACATTATATACGACCAGTATACCGGGTGTTTGAAACTTTAATCTATTAAACAATTAAACATCGCACAAACAGTATACGATATGAATGATTGCATAGACGGTCAATAAATCGAATGCCGGTATCTTTGTTCTACTTTTGCATACATCATATGCGAACTAGTACTGGGCAATCAAAGGTTCGAGCTAAACCGAATCTTCTCCTATAAGTTGTTGAATTTCTTGAAATTTACATTAAATCCTAGACAATCCGCAAATATGTAAAAAGAAAAATAAATATATGTATGTACAATTAAACATAATGTATGCTCATTTATACATATCACTGCGCTTCTAATCCGTGCTGCTAGTCTCTTCAGGTCGTCGAAGAATTGTATCAATCCAGCTCTCAAGTTAGCTCTTCATAGTTTAGCTCTTCATATTGTATCAATCCAGCCCTCAACTTAGCTCTTCATATTTTCCATTTCCCTATCAAAAGCGGAAATTGATCGGAACCGGCCTATTTACAAACAAAAAGAAAGAAAAGAAAGCAGCAAAATCGTTCTTTCGAAAAGAAGTAAAAACGCTACGGTGTGTATATGGGATGTGGTCGAAAGAGTGATCCGATTCGAACCATTTTCAATAGAGTTCGTCCTTGGGTCAAAACATGTCGATAAACCCAATTTTTTGTTCAAAAATATATCAAAAATTGTGACCTGTAGATTGAATACAAGAAAACAAGGCATACGGACGGACAGATAAGCTTGAATCGATTTAAGAAGTGATTCTCAATTACTCGGCAAAATGTAAATCATGCGCACACATTTCTGAGCCGCTTTATGCATATACAATTTTTGGCTCCAGCTACGTCAGTGGGCATAGTATCATGAATCGATTAGCTTCGGTACAACGCATTTTACGAAACGTGTGATTTTCTGTGTGCGATATTCTACCTTGCACGGAGTTTTCTCGATGATTATTAAAATGTTGACAAAAATATCAACAAACACTTTATATTTTGGGCACGTAATTACTCCCCGATTCCCGAAGGAATTACACAGATTAGCTTGCGTTGACATTTCCCGTTCTTTGATCTACGATTTTTAAGTCCTACGATAAGCAGGGAAAATTGAATTAATAAGTCCACCTACGTAAGGTGAACATATGATATACCCTTCGAATTCTTATAAAGCACACATGTGCTTGATCGATGTAAAACTCTGTGAAGATCTTAGTGTATCCCTGAGTGTATCTAGAGGTTGTCTTGCAATGCAAATTAAATGTCATAGTTTAAACTTTGACTTAAGGTTGAATATAGTTTTAATATGGTGAAAGAGTCCATGAGCAGAAGTCGAGCAATTCTTAGTTGCTGCTTATCTGCAACTAGTGTTATGCAATGAATTGATGCCGCATTCAAAGCCGCATTCATTATTCTCTATGATACACTCTCTGACATTCAAGATTCGCCTTAAAGTAAATATCATTCTCTTACTTATTTACTTACAGTGAATGAAACGCTGGATAGCAATTCAGTTTACAAGCACTGCTAACGAATTTAAATTTTTTATTTCAAGTATTCAGTGTTACTTAATTAATTCTTATAGACAAACGTTCAATAGATAGATGAACGCCGCAACGAATCGACTTGGAATTTAATGGTATGCAAGAGCATAAATCTTTCATGAAGTTTCTAAAGAACATTGTCTCTCTTTCTCTCTTTCTCTCTTTCTCTCTCTCTCTCTCTCTCTCTCTCTCTCTTTCTCTCTCTTTCTCTACGTACTGCAATTATATTCGAAAGTGAATGTAGTATCAGTGCGCGAAAGTTACGTTACGCTATAGCATGCATATCTGAGATTTTTGGACGATTGCCAAAATCTTTACGTAGATTTTCTTAAATGATCCATTTGCTTAAAGACATTTTTAATTAAATGAAATTCGAAATAATTTCTTCCTCTTGATTGTATAGTCGTTTTATGGTTTCATTTTTAAAAAATTTCTCCCTTTTGTTTTGTTTAGATGTGGCGAACGCAACGATGAGTCACGTATCGTTGGTGGCTCCACTACCGGTGTCAGTGAATATCCATGGATGGCCCGTCTTAGCTACTTTAATAGGTTTTATTGCGGCGGCACCTTAATTAACGATCGTTACGTATTGACAGCTGCTCATTGCGTGAAAGGTTTCATGTGGTTCATGATTAAGGTCACTTTCGGTGAACATGATCGTTGCAATGACCGCGAACGTCCTGAAACGCGTTTCGTTTTAAGAGCTTTCACGCAGAAATTCAGTTTTGCAAATTTTGATAACGATATCGCATTGTTGCGTCTAAACGATCGCGTGCCTATCACTAGCTTCATACGACCGATTTGCTTGCCACGCTACGATCAACGTCATGACCTTTTTGTGGGCACTAAAGGCATAGCAAGCGGTTGGGGAACTTTGAAAGAAGACGGCAAACCGTCGTGTTTGTTGCAAGAGGTGACGGTGCCCGTTTTGGATAATGAAATCTGCGTTGTCCAAACGAATTACACGCAAAAAATGATCACCAAAAATATGATGTGCGCCGGTTATCCGGGTAAAGGTGAACGTGACAGTTGTCAAGGTGATTCGGGTGGTCCATTGGTGCGTATGCGTCCCGACGATAAACGCTATGAACAAATTGGTATCGTTTCGTGGGGTAATGGTTGTGCTCGTCCCAATTACCCCGGGGTTTATACGAGAGTTACCAAATACTTAGACTGGATTATGGAGAATTCTAAAGACGGTTGCTTCTGCGAGGAGGGAATGTACTAAACAAAACGAAACCGTATGGGGGATTTACCATACAACACAACACAATACCGAGTATTTTAGTTTTAATTTTTATTTAACAAAAAAAACAAAAATTGTTATTTCATAGAAAGTATATTAAATTAAGGTAATATTTGTGTCCTTCATAACTATTGAAGACTAAAATCTTTTGAGAAGCGTGAAGTGAAAACAAAATAAACAATTTGTTTGCCTAAATTATTTTATTTTATTTATTTTATTTATTCATTTATTGTATTTTGACTTTTTTTCGCGAACATTAAGTTTTTAAGTGTCCAAGGCCGAGTAGGCAAAACATCTCGACTAACAGCTTAATAGTCGTGGGTTCAAATCTCAAGTGCGGTAGAGTTCTCAATAAAGCTGACAGCCTTAGGTCCTAGTGCTTTAAGACTTTAATGTTCAAATTTATTTCTCCGACTAAATTACTTATGATAAAAGCAGTAATAATAAGTATTTCAGAGTTACCACGTGCAAGCGAGATGAGCAGATTATCGAAAGTGTCCGGCCTTTCTCTTTCCGTCTTTATCTCTATGCTTTCGTCTTTCTTTCTCTGTCATTCTCCTTTTGTCCATCAGTTTACATATTCTTACCTTGTATCGTACCATACCTATAGCTCGGCTACCTATAAGACGGTTAATTTGTATTGTGGTATATCGAAACCGTGTTCAACGAGACTTTTTCATTAAACTATCACATACAGTAACATAAGTTTGCATTGTGTCATTAGCCTTATCGATCTAACCATGTCTATCTATATGTCCATCTGATGAAATCACGATTATGTCTGTAAAAGTTTATCAAAAAGAGCTAATGTCGCCCTAAATTTTTCTTTCTGAGTTTCAACAAAGATACCTCAGAAATCGGGACGTCAGATCGACTTAATCATAAATATTTGCTTGTCTACTGAAACACACCTTACTGTTGTAAAGCCTAGTTAAGATTGACAAACCTAATCGTAAACAAATGTGCTAGTGATGTACACTTTACACTCATTGTAACAAATACGAAGAAGAACTTGCAAGATTTTTTCATCAAGATTCATTTTTTGGTATTGACTTAAAAATATTTGCCCCTCTTTAGATCTGTCTGTCTGATATATATGTATGTGTTGTGTGTTGAACAGTACGCAATTTTTAGCAATATTTTGATGCAATTGTCTCAAGGACGAATACTATTAGTGCATTGCATGCCATCGCTTGAATTGAATCGGATCATTTTTACTGGCACTCTTTATAGAAGGCCTTATTTCGAAAAAATCATCACGTGAAACTTATGACGATAATCGATAATTCTGTGCAAAAATCGATAAAAGGAGAGGAAATGCCCCCCCCCCCCCCCTCTCCAGGCTGCTATTCTTGCATATAAAGTTTCTCGCGAAAAATAAGTAAGGAAATCAGGGTAAATTGTTGAGTGTTTTGTTCTAATTATCGGCTTAGGAATGTAGATCGCATAGGCTTTGTTTGCGGCCTCTTTTTACGCTTGTGAAAAATAAGATTTAATTTTTTGCATAAAATAATCGCGAAAAAATGGTAATTAGCATTAAAACAATTATGACCTTCGAGTTATTTGCATATCTATATAAAAATAATCATTCTATATAATGTTATAGACCTTTCAGATAAAGAAAATCAAATATCATTCCGCTCTTTTCCAATTAAAGACACAACAAAAACAATTTACAAATTTATATTCAACTGTGGCCGAATCGTTTGCACCCACAAACTTAATCTTAAAAGAAAAAAAGAAAAAAAATCAAAAATGAACATGAAATTTCGATTCTTTATAATATCGGCTGAACATAGCCGATTTTTTCTGTTTGCCTAAAGGTAGTGTAAGATCACCTATAGAATATGCGAACAAGTTTTTATTGTCAAATCTATTGTGATTTGTGAGTAATGAGCGAAACAAGAACAGAGACGTTCTCAAGTTATGTTGCAGTCGACTCGTATCAAACAATATTAGGACGAATTTCCAAATGTTCCTGACAAATTACAAGCTGACAAGAGAATGCTTATTACACACAGATAGATGGACGGACGAAGATGTCTAAATCGATTCGGAAATTATGTTGAACAAGAATATATATATATATATATATATATTGTAGGACTGTACAGTCTCTTTGCGGATGTTGCAATGTATTAGACAAAATGATGATAAGTCAAACTTCTTGGCAGTAGATATAAAAAGATAAACGGTAGGTATCATAAGATATGGTATCAGTCGAATATGTCATCGAATATATCATCTTCTTGTCAGTTTTCTTTTTTTTAGTTTTTTTGTATCAAAAAAAGCACACACTTTAGGTTCGATATATATATATGCGTGGAATAGGAAAACTAGTCTTGAAGAAATGTAACGAAAGCTCTAAATTACGTAACAACCATAAGAGAAAAGAAAAGGAAAGTGGCGGTGAAAGAATGTAAATGAAAGAGGGAGACAAACAAAGGTAAAGAAACAGCTGAACAAATAGTGAATATATGTATATACGAGTATGTATATGATTATCGCTAAAAAGCTTGCCTAGAAACGAAAAGTTAAACAAAAACAATACGTTCGGGCTCATTGCAGGAAAAAAGACGATCAAGTTTTTTCATATGCGAAATGCTTTGCCGAGTTTAAGGTAAATAAAACTTTCTTGTTTGTTAGGCATCTAGCAGAAGTATGTTGCATTTACAACGCACAAAAGCACACAACGTAGCCATAAATGCCACTGAGATTGTTACCGTAGATAAAGACGCTTTTACGAAGATAGCGAGAGTAGGATGGACAGAATTGTCCTGGGAAATCATGAAAAGGGTACTAGAGAATAGATTAAAAAGAAAAAATTAATTCAAAGAGCTCATCAGTACGGTTGGACCACCAGGAAGGATATAATCGATTAACGCTCACATCTAAATGCGAGATTGAAACTAGATGTAGGTCGAAATCTCGTAACGCAATGATTCCATTGTCAGCTCTTAATGAGTTAAATATACCGCGAATTAAAGCAGCGCATGATACGCAGACTCACGTTATAAAAACTTGCTTTAAGATTATATATGTAAAGTAATACGATGTTAAGAAACACGCAAACTCAAACACAACAGTCAGAGATGTAAGCATGTAAGCGAAAAGAAGGAGAAGGAGAAGATGTCACTGCAAATAAGATATCACCAAAACGAATCTTCCACTTCTGTCGGACGCAAAACGTATTGAAGTTCAAGTGAAGTTTCACTCATGTTTTTGAGAAAACAATTGTGTGAAAGTCACCGACAGAGCTATTAGTCAAAACACTGTTGGATTTAGTGCTTCACTCTCGAGCGTTTTGTTAAAGAATGGCAGATGAAACTATTAGTCGTTCGAAGAGTCAGGTAATGCAGCCGGCTTTTTATTAATTCTGGTTCTGGTCTTGACAATGCAGGCAGTGATCTTTAGTAAGACACCGGACAACCGGACAGATTTATTTAATAACGATTCAAAATAGTTAGATGGGCGAGTAATTTTGAAAGAAGAAATGTATGTTTGTTGATGATACTTGGACTTGACGATGCCGATACTGGTTAGATTAACAACCCATCACTTGCTATCACGTATCAGCAAGAAACCATGATATAAGAATCAACTTTCGAGACTCCACCCCAACTAGCTTGTTAAGCCAGACATCTGGCAACTATGCACACAACGTCTGTCTATGCATAGCGGCTCGAACTGCCATTGGCTGTGCCGATAAGATAAAGACGAATTGTCGTTTAAATTGTAAGGAACTGGGAAGAACTAAGAACAGACTTAGGAAGGGACTTGGATGAGGACTGTATCGTAATGGACGCGAATTGAAGAACATGCTTAGAGGACTTAGTGCCAGTAGTATGTAAAAAAGGAAATACAGAAGAGAAAGGTTCTATTATTGGGTTTGGAGAGGATAGATCAAGTGAGCTTAGCGAAGGCTGAGAGAGTGCGGTTTTAGTTGTAGAAATGGATGGTAACGAGCTCGAAGGCGTGGAACCATCACAAGTTACGCCACGAGAGAAAGCGGGTCGGGGAGTTCTCTCTGTTACCTCGTCGATTTTAAGATTTTTAGCCGGAGTATTGCACTAACAAAAGCTGGCATTAATTACAATTGTAAATAATTAGGAATTTAAGAAAAATCGATAGACATTTTCAACTAACTCTCTTGTTCGGGTTATTGATTGCATCCAGAACATGTCAAAAAATATCAAAAACTTGCAATACATTTTCTTATTGTGTTTTTTTTAACACTAATAGATAATATCACTTTTGATTTACTGGAATAGGTTTTATTGCATTTTACACCTAAGTTTGTACGGATATGTGCAATATCCGAAAGGACTTGAGATATACTCACCTACTGTTACATCAATTGATTCACAATCACATTTTGAATCGATCTGAGCTTGGCTGTCCGTCTGTCCGTTTTGTTTGTTGTTTGTATTCGACCCATGGATGGCAGTTTTTGAGTTCTCCTCAATGAAATTTGGTACGCCGAGATGTTTTGGTCCGAGGATGAACGCTACTGAAAATGGTTGGGATGGTATCACTTTTTCGACCACTGACCACTGACCTCTTCCAAGCCTTAAACGAAATGGTGCAAGGTATTTTACAGTAGTTCGCGGTCCATTATAGTGTTTTTATTACTTTTTAATATTAATTTGTCTTATTTTGACAAATAATTTGACGGAATACATTAAGCAGCACATTATGGTATTCGAAGAAAGCTTACTTTTATTGCTTTTTGAACACCTTTCGCGTAGAGCAACAACTTATGTTCGAACATCGAATAATGAAAAAATCCTCAATAATTACTTCGTTTAGAGAGGATGCTAAGGTGAAAAAACGTGAAAGGGTAAAGAAAAGCAAAACTATAATCACGATATTTTCGTGGATTTTTTAGTTAGTTAGTATTTTGAGTCGTTTACCTTGGTTCAGTTACTTTCATATATATATCATATCATTAACGCGACATTTTTGTTTTCATTGTAGGTCATTAAAATGTTTTTGTACTGTTTCACTTAACATATATAAAACATATGGACGAAATATGTTTGTGTGTATTTTGATTTATAATGATGTGATCGAAAAGTACGACCAATATTTAAGCCATATTGCGTAAATATGTACGCCATATATTAGAAATATGGTTATTCTAAATTGATGGCACTGCGACGGACATCTATGGAATCGTAAATGGGTTTAAAAAGGAACAAAATTAAATTGATCTTACTTTTTGAACGCACCACCCACCTTATAAATCATTTCCTTTTAAATGTCATTTTTTTTTTATTTTGTTATCTGTGATAGGATTAATATGAGATGGTGCGGTACGATATGCGAACATTTCATCGTTCCTCATGTTTCTACTGTTAATGAATTGACGTTCGATTAAATGCCAAATAAATTTTTCATCTCTCTACTCTTTATATACATATCTCTCTCATAGCGATCAATACGGCTGAGTTATAGGTTTTGATAAAAAAAAAAAAAAAAAGCAACACAGCCTCCCTCCCTCCCATTCAATTCTGGTATAGCTTTACAAAAACTTACAGAGCAGAAAAGCTTATTAAGATCCAGAGACGATAAGAAGCTCTCTTTATATAATGTAAACAATAACAACAATATTCAACAGCTGAGAGATGAATATTAGTTTTACTAAAAAAAAGTTTCCAGTAAAATGAGAAAAATTAAATTAATAAATAATAATGTTAATAAAAAAATAAAAAAAATAATTAAAAAAAAAAACCAAAAAACATCTACTTTTCTGCGAGCGCTTTTGTATAATTCTTTTTTTCCGGTTTAATTGTATTCCCCTGTTTTTCAATTTTCCTTATAACAGACAAGTATTTCAGATCTACTAATGAGTTATCTATATATATAACGTATAGCAATGTGAGCAATGCATAGGTAACCTTTTGTTTTTAGAGCATTATAAACTCTATTTATAGAAGGTTTTTATCAAGTTTTATTTTCTAAGGCTACGTCCTTCGGCATGTTGGAATTTCTCGCGATATTTCGTCTATTTTCGTCATATCTTTTTCTTTTTTTATATACTAAATCAGTTGTGATGCTGCGTCCTCTAAGTTGGTGCAGATGTGTGTAACATCAACTAATCGATTCATCATAATTTTCAAAATCATCTTCTGAATTGATTTAGGCTTGTCTATCTATCTGTCTGTCTGTCTGTCTGTCTGTCTGTCTGTCTGTCTGTCTATACGTTCGATGTCTATGCACCTGAGGGTTGCAATTTTGAGCTATATTGATGAAATTTCGTACACCAACGCGTATTGGTTCAAGGACAGACCCTATTTAAAATGGATTGAATCGGCCCGCCTTTTCGATCTTTTTCCTTATCATATTTTGAAAAGTCGTTGTTACATCGTGAAAATAGTTGCAATTTTCAAAATTCCTCGACAAAAATCACGTAATAATGGTATTTCGGCATTTGAAATTAAATTAATGTGGAAAGTTTTCGTTCGAATGGTCCCACCTATCGTTCCTATGAAAAGTAAGCCATTTTATCGTAAAAAAGTTTAATTTTTAATATTTGGTGATGAACGTTGCTTAATAATATTAATATGATTTAAAAATTAACTGAATCAAATTCGGACCACATAGATCAATTGTATGGACCTCAGTATATGTAGAAGTTCTCATGAAAAGTAAGCGTTTATATGACAAATTAATGTTAATTTTTAATACCTTGTGAAGAAAGTGGCTTTGGTTGAAAATCAAGTTTGCCAAATTTCGACATAACCAGTTTCGAACTCACTACCCCATATAAGTGCTGTCCCTTTGCATGGAAATAGAAAAGTATTTAAGGTTTGGTACAATAACAAATGAAGAGTTTTGTTAGGCAAAATGGTGTTAGGATATGAAAGGTCGGCTTGCCCGATTGTAGCGTTATGTACAGTGTAAGTTGGTGGTATACCATTTATATATAAACAACAATATCATGAAGATTTATTTCAGAAACCTATGTTTGAAGGTCGAAGTTTTCGAATACTTATATCAATAATTACCGTTCTATGAAGTCAGTTTCTTGGCGAATATTTTTTACGATATTTTCGCATACATTTCACTTTATAATCAATTCGAAAAAGTAATCGGCCAAAGATTTCAAATTGCATGCATCAACTGATATCTTCACCGAACTAGGATCATAATAAGATTATTGCTTCACGACTAGTGTGTCATATCACTTCGTCTTGTTGAAACTGAAGATTGTTTGCATGGAATTTCTCTAATTTTAAGCCACTCAAGCTTAGTTATCTTCACAATTTTTTTTTTAAAGAAGACGGATGACAGTGACCACAGTGACGTTTTGTGTGTGTAGTAAAATTATTTGATGTGTAAATGTGTGTACTTCGCGTCCATTGGGATAACACATAACCAAGTTAAGAATAGTTTCGAAGCTTGACTATCAAGTCAGCATAATCGGATTCAATCCTTAATGCGATACACAATTCCTTTATTACGAGAAGTGATTGGTGCCAGCTATATATATAGCGAATGCTCGCTCGATAAAGGCATAGGAACGTTCGCTGAGGGGATTTCTCCTATTCGAATAACGCGGTGACGGTCAGAAAGAAGTGAGGAAACAGAAAGAAAGAAAGACACCGGGAGATTGTGGCCGTACCCTTGTGGTTGTGAGCTCAACCGATCAGTGTTATGCCTCTTCCTACTGGGCACTCATTAAAGCAGCGACCACAGTAAACTTTACTACACTGACATTTGGAGCCCGCGAACACTTCCTATTTCGCTCTCAGCCCTTCTTTCTAATCATATTACATGTACAGGGAACATTTCATCATTGATCGCTTGTAGAAATGAAAGAAATGAAAGAAAATGTGCCCGTTGAGTAGGTAATAAGCTTCATCAGGAAAGTGTGATTTTTGAAAAAATTTCTGCAGATTTGAACAACTGATGACTATAAATGGCAGAGATTTTAGAGTTGCCACCCCAACTGCATTTGCAATGCCCAGAAGGAAGCTTCAGAGCGTATACGCAGTATACATATACATATAATATATCGAAAAGATCGTGTTATTGAAAACAAGATTCGATGAAAGGCAGAATCACTCAGAGAAAACTCTGCATAGGTTCCCCTAAACAATAAATAGAAACTCCTAGCCGGGAAATTATGATTAAGACTTTCCCATGAGCATACCTGCAATGGCCAAATAATTGAATGTAGAAAAGAATCCATTCCATTATCATATAAAAAATATTGATTCAAGACTCGCCAAGACCCGGCCGTACTTGACATTCACTTAAACAATTTAAATATAAAAAATAAATAAATAAATAAATAAATAGAACTTTCATGTACCTTACCTTAGGCGACGATGGGTATCGAAAATTTGCTTAGCGACTGCAGCTTTTCTGCCCGGTTATAATAAGTTTTTGTTTTGTTTGATATAATAGCTGATAACAAAGTATTCGCCAAAAGAAATACAAACAAATGTTTTTCTAATAATTTTTTTATTTTTTCTTTTATTTTATTTTAGTTAACTGTTTTTTAGTTATTAACATTATTCAATATTATGAAAAGTAACAATAACTCGGAAACTTTTCAAACACGTACACGTAACCGCGACTCGCTTCAACGGGTAGAGAGGGGGGAAGGGGGAAGTAAAGCAAACATCAAATAACTCGACTCATCTATTAAAACACAAAACATGCAACTGACTGATAATCTTGCGGAACATGTTTTCCTTTTCTGTTTTTTTTTTTTTTTTCTTCGCTTAATGAAAATAATTTACAACGATTTTTAGTTATTTTTCATTCCTTTTTTTTTTTTGGTTTGTTTTTTGAGTTTTCCTCAATTTCCGTATTAGTAATTAAGATTTTATTTTTCGCTTAATTTGCGTTTACTTAGAATTTTTAAATATATTTTCAAGTAGATAAATTGTATTTATTTATTTATTTACAAATTTCTTTGCAAGAATTTTTATTAACATTTTTATTTTGAACATGATTTTCTTTCACGAATATTTGCAACACATGCCGATCTCGGCAGTGATCTTTCGCTTTATTGTGGCGGCAAGTATTACTGATTTTTCTTGTGGTTGTTTGCTTATTACTCTACTCTATTATTGTGTGTATTGTTGTTGATATTGTTAATAAATAATAAGCTTATAAGAAAAACTTTACTTAAGCATCCGGTAATAATTTGCGGACTATTGCGCTTAGTTAGGGAGTCGGGGAGTTGTCTAGCTACGAGGCAACGAATTGTTTCGATGATGTTTTTTGCGAAAAGCTTTTTTAATTTCCACGGAAAATCGAAAAAACTTTAAAAAACAATAAAATAAAATAAAATAAACGAGTTTAGCAAGAGCCGTTTGCATAATACAATATACAAAATTTGCTCGTATAGATGCGTGTATGTGTCTGCAGCAATGTTTACTTTACTATCACTTTTTTTTGTGTTTTGTTTTTTTTTTTTTTTTAGAATTATCTAAGAAAAGCTTATAAATAAAACTTTTTAAAGCAAATACAACGACTTTACGATTATTGTTGGTATTATTATTGAGTCTAGGCATAATTACAAAATTCAAAATCTTAACGATCTCAATTAAATGGAGACGCGCGTTTTACATTAAGTGAAAGGCGAAGTTTGGCTTACTAATGAGTTCGGAGACGCAAGCAGGAAACGTATCGAAAGCTTCGAAACAGATATTATTCGTATGCATGGAGAATGGCATAACCGAAACTTTAGATGTGAAGTAGTGACTACTTTTGTATGTCCGCGTGTGTGGGATATTTCATGTATGGTATTATGTATGGTATAGTATAACCAAAAGTAAAACGATCTTCAGTCCTTTATATTTCGGTGTCTGGCAATTAGCTTTTAGTAGTGCATGTTAGAATAAATAGCATCACGCTGAGCCTTACAACCCCTTCTAAGAATCATGGGAATAATTAAATGTTACTGCCTTTGATTGTAGTTTGATGTAATTTATTTACTCAAACAAATGACATAAAAACATTACAAAAAATAAGGGCTCATGCAGAAAGTGGTGGAAAAAGTACTTCGATCCGAACAATTTTCAATAGCATTGGTGCTTTAGTCAGTGTACCAAATTTCATCAAAATATCTCAAAAATCAGGCCCTGTATGTTTAATACAAGAAAACATGACGGACAAACGGACATACCAGCTTAAATCGATTCTGAATCGATGGATGTAATAAAAGATTCATCTATCTGAAATAGTTCCAGATGTTACACGCGTAATTGGGATTAAATTTAATTGCATAATTGGCATATTCATGTTGGTTGGCTTGTATGTTTTCTCCATTGAAAGAACTATGACGAGACTTAAAACGGGAAGTAGCGGAAAATAATTAATTTCAATTGTATGCATAAAATGTGAACGTGTTTTCATAGATATGCAGATAAACATTCTGCGGATTTTGGACACAAATCGAAGCTATCAGAGACAACTACTTTAGATTAAATTATTCATTTTGCCGTTGTCAACGTTTCTTTTTGTTTGTATAAAGAGAATTTCTTTGAAAATATCTTCTTTTCTAGTTGGCAATGCTCTTAACTGGCTTAAGGTTGATGTCCTGGAAATGGGTTTGAAAGCCACTGCTCTTCACTTTAAAATATTATTGCTTAATGTTAAACTTTTTCGTGACAGCATTGCCATGTTTATACTTCATATTTCATTCAAAGTAAATATTATAAAATTTTTTTTCCAGTCTTTGAAAGCTCAGTAATTTATTGCTTTCATAAAATTTATTTGAGAAAAAACGTCTCTCACCACTGTAACTTTTAAGTATTGTCATCGAAGTGATGATGCGGTAGTGCTAATTTTAAACTTAAAATTGCTGCAAGTTTATACGGTTTGAAAGCAACTGCTTGAACAGCTGTGCATGATGAAAATACAAAAAGAAATGGAAACAAATCGGTTTATACTTCACTAACTTTAGAAGAAGAAGAAGGATTGAAAACATGAGCAGCCACTTCGTAAGTGTACCGAAACATAAAATTTTTTTAACTTTGTTGAATGGCACGGGTTATATATTCGAAATTAAAGGTTTGCGCTAAATAATTAAAGATATTTGATAAATCGAACCATAACTATATTAAAATGTTTTTCGCAGACTACATGTTTCTAAGAAGACATCATCACATTGTAGGAGCTTTGGTTGGTTCTTGCAATGCTCGAGGATGGTCGCCGAATGAACAAAGTAAGTAGAGATTTTTTAGAAAATAATTACACCTTAGTAAATGTATTTCGTGCTAAAGCATTACCGATAGCATTGACATCACTGGAAACTAAATTATTAGTGGAGGAAGGTATAGCTGTTATTGTTTCAAAAGCAACAGCTTTGCTCAAAACACCCACTGAATTGGATTTGCATCAGTACAAAGACGGACTAAACGATCGCTTAACCGAACAGGCCGAAACGTTGAAACATCAAAAATTAAAAGATACAGAAATTAATTTAGATAAAATCATGAGTGGTAAACGGAAAAAGCTTTTGCAAAAGGGTATACCAGAAACAGGTGAAAGCCGATTTGATTGCTCTTGTATTAAATGTAACGAGGTTGACTTTAATTTGTTTCCCATCATTTTTAGAAATCGACTTAAATCCCCAACAAATTCTCAAAGAAATCGCCGATAGTATAACATTTGATAGGAAGAATGCTTTATTGGAAATTTGCTGCGCTCATCCTGATAAACACAGTATGGATAAAATTTTTGTTAGGTTTCTTTTATATACAACAGTTTTTTTTTCTAGTTGCATCTATTGTTCAATTACCTTCGCTTGAGGAACATTCCCTAAAATATTTAGTATTTCGCGACTTTTGGTTACGCGGTAAATTTGTTACCCCTGGTGATACGTTCGGTGCTGATTTTCTTATTTATCCTGGTGATCCTTTACTTTATCATGCCTCGCATATTGTTGTATTATTGGGTCATTCTAAGGTGGAACCTTTGGAGTTAATAGCAAAAGTTCGGCTGTCGGTAATTGTTAACAAACACTGCGTGTTTGCTTATTTTAATGAACGTAATACAGGGGAAGAAGGTTGCCCTAAAATCTGTTATCAAACTGTTTATTGGGAAGGCAATCAAGATAGAGAGAGATCAAAGCAATAACCACATACTTAATCCTCCAATAGTAAACATATGGCAATATGGTTTAATAACAGCACATGGAATGGTAAATTTAGATTCATTAATTCTCTCTTAAATATACATAATTTTGTTCGCTACTGTTAGGAGAAAGGTAGTCTTTTACTTAGAAAAGCGAAAACACTAGCTATACTTACTTCCCTAATTTCCTATCGTGATCTCGAAGACTGTTTACCGGTTCCTGTACGGTATATATCTCATGCAAAAATATTGATTCAAATAGTTCGATTATCCTAAATAGTTCTAATTTATAACATATATATGGGCAAGTTGAAATCCATGAATTTATTACTTGGGTTTGGAGTGAAAATCGGTGTGCTGCCAAATTTAATTTGTTTACATTTGTTCATATGGAGCGGCAAGAACCGCAACTAATAAATCAGTGCTCACGGGTTCAAATCTCAATTACGGTAGGGTTTTCTGTGGTAGCTATGGTAGCTTTCTTTCTTAGCTATAGTGAATGGTCAGCCAGTGAAGGCGTAACACTTATCAATTGGGCCGACATAACCCACCAGGCGGTGGCCAGCATCTTCTCATTCCTTTCACGTTCCTATTTTCTTTCTAAGTATTTACACGTAACAAATGTTCCTAAATGGTTATATGTAACAAACATATAAGTGGACAATGGATTTTTAAAACTAATCACTTAACGCTTCGGGCCAGAATATGTGCTCGAAGTCTCGAAAGACGCACCCATACGCTTAAGTTGTTTAAAGCGATCCACTTACACCGCCTATATCCGGCTAAAATCAAAGCACAATTCAGGCTCATGTGCTCCTCACCACTGAAATTTTTCAATAGTACTGCACATCTTTCTCAGCGTTCTTACCTACTCGCCCTGGAGTTAACTGTATGCCGCACAACACACTGCCGCGATTCATCATTTTTTTAACCGTTCTGACCGTCTTTGGGACAACCTACCAACCTATCAGGTCTTTCCTGCCACACCTGGTGTCTCCATTCCACTCTTCCTATAACCACTCCTGATCACCATCGTGCCTGCACGTGTAAGGCACATCCCCTGAGTGGCTGGTCAAAAAGAAAAAAAATGAATAAATTATGATATCTGACTTAATTACGCGTACATTAGCTCTTAACTCCCTCAGTGCATCGGTGCTCTTTCTGCAATCACCTTTTTAATGGCTGACGTGATTACTTTCAAATTGAATCAATATGGAAAAGTGGTTTACGATGTCAGAAGGTTCCCTAAGCTCTGCTCAATTAATAGAAAACCGTCCAACTAAGTGTCCACCTTGGCAAGCAAATGCTGGAAACTATCTTTTCCTCGATTGGCATCACAGAAAATTACAGATCCATTGAAGGCCGTCGTTAAACCATTTACGAACTTTCATATTCCATCTCGTAGTGTTAATGCAACACAGCAACGCAGTGTGGCTTATATGGAATGCATATAAAATCCCACTTTTGGTGAAAACATTGGGAATTGAGTTTTCTGTGCTAGTAATTTTGAATCCATGGTAAGGTAATAATGTGGTTTTGCCGGCTTCACTTTATCAATATTAAGTGTTATTCTTTCTTATGCGCCGCTATTAATAGGTTTAATTTTTTCTTCTTCTTGAAACTTTCATTAATATTTTGATTTCAATAAATTTCTTAATAATCTTAGTATTCTTAAGTTTTTTCCACAATCACTTTGTGTGCTTTATATTTTTCTACATGCTCGAGGTTTCTTTCCATTTAAATGCAGTTTCAATTTTTATTCTGAAAATTCTCACAATTCTTCTTCAGCTTTACTTTTGCATGCATTCATATTCCTATGGTAAATTTCATAATCTTTCATAATTCTTAAGAACATTTCATATATAAAGCTTAAATCCGCAAATTTCCTTGTAGTCAGTCTTTAGTTCACGAATGTTCGAAGCTCAAGCGCCTTTACAATGATTTCAATTATTCATATGCATCGTAGATTTCATACATAGTGTACTATTAATTTAATGCGTTGTCCTACTTGTTAACCATTATTACTCTTCTCTGCTCAACTTGCGTTTATTAATTGATTTGTTTCATTTGTCCATTAAATGTTCAATGCAATCAGTGCGTTTTGAAAGACGAATCAAAAACCATTTACATTTAATTTTGTATAAAATTCTTTGAAATTGTGAAAATGTGAAGCAAGCAAGTTCCTCTTCATCCATATATATAAGTCTAGAAAATATTGTCGAAATATTTTGCTGAATACTTCTTAAGCTCTTTCAATAACATTTCCAATCTGCTTTTAGTTACGCAGTTTGCGAATTTTCTTCAAAATATTCAAAGGTTAAGAAAACTAAAGCATTGAATGAAACCACAACTATTTGCACTCATCCTGATGAACTTTAAATCTTAGTTCAAAGTATTTATTTTCTTTCGCTTTCGAATTACACGACAGTTAATCTTTTCTTCAATTTTTTACTAATTTATTTATTTTTTTGTTTCATTTACTAATTTGAAATTTTCTGCTTTTCTTCTTCTCCTTTGCGATTACTTGTAGTAGATGTTTTTGAACTTATTGCTATAGTGCCTCACTGTGGTACCTTTTACTTTTCGGCAGCTCCATATATCTGAATAAAGTCTTTTCTTATACACCTCCCGACAAAACAGTGTTGCCCTGTTCATTGACAATACAAGGACTTACCTTGCAATGTTAGCAGTCCTCAAATGGTTGTTGAATATTTTACATTAATAATTTTCAGAAGCAGGTCAGTCTATATATTATATTATATATAAAATGAACATCCAGCTTAAATAGGTAGAGGATAGAAGCGGCCATAAACCCTAAGTTAAATGAAGGACTTAAGATTGACCTACTTCTTCTTAATCCGATTGGTTCACAAATAATTTTCGAATCAATTGAAGCCTATCTGCCTGTCTGCCCAATGAATGCTTATGCACTTTTGTTTGAACGTGAAGTTTTGACAAAGCATGCTGGTGTGGCGGTGGGTTTTGGTCCAAGGATGCTTCCTATTAAAGACCGATTAGCCACACCTCATATAGGAGGCGTTAATATGAAAAAGTCGGTATATGAAAAGAAATTTCATTTTCCAAAATTTTTCTATCGCTAAGTAATAAATAGCATTTCGGCTCATTTTAAGCTCAGATGCAAGTTTTGGATCGCATGGGCGAATTTTTTGAGTCCCCTCGCCCATAACCATTTCCAAAAAAATAAAAAAATAAGCCTCCGTGTGGTGAAAATTGATCGATAACAGTAATTTGTTATAAAAATAAACTGCAACAAATTTTGGCACATCGATCTCTTTTTTATACCGGGCCCGTATAAATGTTCCCATAAATTTTTGACATTTTGTCATTCGAAAATAAATGAAGAGTGGTTATTGATTGGGCTGAAAACAATCAATGCATGTGCACCGCGAATCATGCAAAATATGAAATATGGGTTTATGGTACATGTTTGTGTATGCAGTTAAACATATAGCTAGCGCTGGGTTACTGCTGGGGTGAAAATCATGTACAAGCAAGTGAAGGCATTATAGTTGGAGAAGACTGATCATTAAATACCCTACATCACTTAAGTTATTCATTCATTTTTGTAATAATAAATAATAATAAGAAAAACTCTACTTCCATTTCATGTAAAGATCTATCTTACGTAAAAGCATTCATTTTGGAGTCGGCCCAAAACGTTTGACGTAATACAAAATGTAACGAACTTAATTCATCATTAAATCTCTCACCGGTTTTGCGTCATAAGAAACTGTAAGTTTAACTATGTCGCTATGTAACTTTTCTTTTGAACCCCTAAGGAAATAGATTTACGTGATATGTGATTCAAATAATTTACAGTTAGTTTTTATCCCAAATTGCTATTACGGAGTAATTTTTGTCGTAAGTTATTAAAAAATTATAGCTTTTTGCTGAAAGACTTACTATTTACGAGAACCCTTATCATATAATGGGGCCCAAAAATACGTTCATGTAATTCGAATTCGATTCAGTTAGGCCTCGAAACGCATTGATGCGTTATTCCATTTTCGGCTTAATAAGTTTCAAGTGGGGAACACAGTGTGGACGCCGTCTTACCATATTATTACTTAAGGAAATCGATGTAAATATAAACAAAAACATATAGTTTGAGAAGTAAAAACAAAAAAAAAAAAGTGAACATAAATGTGAACAACAAATATATGAAAAGTAACGATAAGATAATTAATGTAAGAAGAAATTAAATTTTTGGTTAATTAATGGAATAAAGAATGAAGAATAATAATTTTAAAAGAACGAGCATGGAGTTGAACTTCATTGACGCAGTGAAACAAAGCAAAAGAATTGCTTCAATGTTTTCATTTAACAAATATATTTAAATTGAAAATAAATTAAATTTATCGCTTATTTTTCATCCCTTCTAACGTAATATTGAGCGGAAAGTCAAAAAATTATATAAAGTTTATTATAATAACAATAAAAAAAAATAAATTTTAATATGGAATAAATTGTCTTTATTTCTTTTCGTTTTATTTGTGTGCATACACGCAAAACCATATGAGTTGCAAATTCCCATAAAATCTCGTAAAAAGTTAGCAAAGCCGAAGTTCCATTCCTGAGGAACAGGAATAAGACATCATTGTATAGTGAGCGCTTAGTTTTTATGCCAAATTAATTATTATTATGGACCAAGTTTCATTGCAAAATGTTGAATGTTAAATAAGTGCTTATTTTTCATGGGATCCAAAAGATAAACCTACGGAGTCCCCATTCGATACGTCTAAATTCTTTACCAAATTGCTATTATCCAGCAATTTTAGCTATGAAATACTAAAAATTAGGCCTGTGGACCGTATGAAGATTCATTTTACGTACAAACGGTTATATATGGGAGGGGGCTCATTGTCCCTGCCGAACCAAATTTTCCACATCAATTTGGAATTCCGAAATAACATATTACTCAATAAGTTAGTAGGAAGACATACAGACGTAGAATAGCTATTAACGCATTTAAATGACTTTTAGAGTTTTCATGGCATCCTGAATGTTAGCTTACAAGTTGCACTTGCTTTAGCGATGCTATATACGAAATTCAGATTTCTTAACTGTCTTATAAAAAAACAAAATTAGCCATCAGTATAATAAAAGGTCCGTCCGATCAGGACAAACTTAATGTATAAAAATTATTTATATGATGCTTGAAACCTGAGCTAAACCTCACCTCAGGACGCTCGCTGACATTCGGGTTATTCGTGCGTAATCGGCGCCCTCTAGAGAGTTAGACAACTCCTCAAAAGGGCGGGAGTCTAAACTATAGCTGGAGTACCAGATTAATTTAATATGTATGACCAATGAACACACTTTGGGGAGTGTTGAGGCCTATCGTTACCTTCTATTATACGCTTTAGGAATGATGAAAACCACAGTCACGCGAAGGGTTGTGCCCAGCAGTCACGACTCGCTACCACAACTACAAGTTTCTGTCCAGGAGAACTGCCTCTACGTAAAGATAGTTAGCAAATGGGCCGCAAATCTCTGTGGAACTTAAGGTTAGACTATGAAGCGTCTAGCGTTACTTCGCGCGACATAGTCACTCTTTCCTGTGGATCAACCACACTATCCCGATTAGCCAAAACCAGAGTACCCTTTGTCGAGACATATTCGCTTCGGGAGCCACAGCTGACATGGCCAGCTCCATACACTCAACTATTACTACATCAACGTAATTTACGTAATCAACTGCAATACAATAACAATAATTGGTTTATATTTTCTCCATAGCAATAGTCTATGAGAAAAGAAGTGGGCAAAGCAAAATTTCTTCCAGTACAACCCTATGGCTGTTTATGAAAAAAACCTGTCGCCAAGTGACAGATAATCCAGGGCCGAAAACTTATTTGATGCACGATACGAACGCATTTATTTCTTCAGTTTCCCATTTATGGCGCGTGTGGAGTAATTACACTTTTCTTTTAAGCGTTGCGCGATTGCCGTAAATATTTATGCCAAGTGTTAGATCAAGATTCGCTACAGGATGCCATGATGATTATTAATGACCAGCGTTTTGGTTTCCGTGAAAATCCAAGTGGGCGGATCAAACTCTATCAGTGGCTCTCAATTTATATATGCTTAAGCATTTTCGCGGCTGTAAACGTCTCAGCACTGAACACTCGGCAAGTGCAATCGGTCCGAAGTCTTCCGTTAATCAAAAATGAATATTGTCTAATAACTCGCTAACAGGTAGTTATTTATGGTTACTCGAATTGGAAGGAAGGCTTTAACATTTATCCTATCGCCTTATTTTTGCATATGAATATACTGAAATGGAGATAGCGTTATATACGTGGCGTGATTGTTTTTTGATCAAAGCAAGAGAAAGAGAGAAAAAGTATCGTGGCGTCATTATATATTTGCTTTTTGAAAGGCACAAACAAATTAAAAACGAATTAGACGGGGTGGCCCTTGGCGTCATCATTTTCGACGGTGAAATTTAGTGTAGCTCAACTAAGGATGATTTTGAGTGGTCGGAACGGGCAAGAACTGTAACCATTGACAAACATATCAGACAAAGCCCATCAAGTGGTGCTGGATGACCCACGTTGATGACTACAAACGCAGAACTGCATGAATGGAAATTCGATTTGCTGTCTTACCCATAACGCTATCCACATTTAACTTTCCCTGACTATTATCTGTTGATGAATCTTCAAACAATACTCAAATGCCCAAGCAAAGAGGTTTATATTCAATAATGAAGCCACAAAAGCGTATTCTGAATGTCTTGACAAATCGTTGTGTAAAAAAGCAGCAAGATGTTGGAGAGTTCTTGGACTAATTGTACCATCCTTGAAGGAGAGTACGTTGATGAAGAAAAGAAATAAATAAAAATGTTTTTTTGTTACTTAAACTAAAAACTTATTGAGACAACCCTTGTGGATCTCAATATGTGAACAAATGAGTTCTAAACTTGTAAATAGGCTCAATCATCTTTAGTTAGTTAAGGTATTTGACATTCGACATCGGAATCGGAATCAGGGGCCGATTAACGGTTCTCGTTATCGAATAAACTCGATATCGACGATTCTGATTCACGAACATTCGTTGACTTGTTCGGCCACTTTATTTGAACCTTTTAAAATATTTATAAGTCCTTCTTTATGTAGTACTTCCATGCGTAGCAAATGCAATGACAAAGTGAATATATTTTGCTGGCGGGCAGGTTTTATAAGTTCTTTCGTGTCGCTCGCTTTTAAGGGGAGTTATTTAGTAAGATAACCATCGACCACCTACACTTACCAGTTCATGAGCTAGCTCGCACACACTTACACACACACACAACCACATGCACCCACCCACATACACGTACATCATACCGCAATGTTATCTAATTTAATACTTTTAATGAATATAATTTTAATTTTGTGTAATTGTCTATGGTCTGCCTATTCATTTAATTGTTGTTGTTGTTAATAATGTTGTTTTTATTGCTGTTCACAGACATTGGTAAACAGACTATTTAATAATTAATCCGCATACATGCTCGCACACGAGCACCAAGTGCTTTTCCAAACAAAGATATAACGAGTTTTTTTTTTTTTTTATTTTTTTTTTTATCTTTTCAAGCGGAATAAATTTTTCGAGCAATTAATTTGAATAGCAATAAATTTTGATTGAGAAATGGTTAAACACAAAAAACAAAACAAATGTAGTAACAATAACAACAATTATTGCATACATCTGTAGAAGAGAAGCAAATTTGCGATCACGCATTATAGTCATACCGCAAAGTATAACATGTTGAAATATCGTTAATTATTTAAGCGATGTGCGGTGAAAAAGTTCAACTTGAAGCGAACGAACGAGCGAGAGATATAATGATAGAAAGAGATAAATATATATATATATATATATATATATTTATATATATATATAGAGAGAGAGAGAGAGAGAGAGAGAGAGAGAGAGAGAGAG
>CCAG010008281.1:0-39717 GCA_001077435.1 Glossina morsitans morsitans
GAGAGAGAGAGAGAGAGAGAGAGAGAGAGAGAGAGAGAGAGAGAGAGAGAAAGATATAATGAGACATAAGGAAAATCTTGGAAAGTTTTAAGAAAATTACTTATATATATATAAAATAAAATATAACATATTTGTTATGCATGGTGATATGGTGAACGAGGAACGAGAATTATTTTGAATGAATGTTAAAAGAATTGGAGGAGAATTTATTGGGTTGCATGCAGCACGCATTCTTGGTTTTCTCTTCATTTTTCTTATTTTTTATTTATTTATTTATTTATTTATTTTTTTTTTTTGAAACGCGTTAAACACAGTAGTAAATGCTAAAGATTAAAAGGTATACGCACATACTAACATACATACGCACGCAAACAATTTTTCAAATTATCTGCCTGTGTGCGTTTGTATGCCCGTACAATATATCTATCATAATATTATTAAAATATATACAGCGAGTCAAAGATTATCATCTGCATGTGTATTAAGTATTAAGCATTAAGCATAGCATTAATTTTCTTTAAAACAAATACATAATGGGTCGGTATTTTTCATTTGCCCTTCATTCACCTTAAACGTCTAATCTATAGTTAAACAGTTGGACTAACCATTTAATTCTCATTTACCACATAAAACGTGTTAAAAATATTTATACATTTCCTCTTAACAAACTAGCGGTCATCACTACATATATATATATATATATATATATTTATATTTCATTTCTTCTGAACTTAAATTTGATTAATGTTTAAAATTTATTGCAGTAGCTGTTATGTATTTGTGTGTAATCTACGGAACAAATCAGTTTATCTCCACTTAACAATAGTTGCGTTTGGAAATAACCAATTACTTCGGCGAGGGCTTTCATACGTCTTACATATATAACAGCAACACCAGTAATGGTTTTATAATCGTTATCATCATCACAATCGTAAGCCATAGAGTAAAACGAACCGCCTATCAAAATTATCGCAAATTTATTCTATAAATTTTTTAAGTTAATTCACACACACACACACACACACACACACAGTCAATTCTGCAGTGTACGGGAATTTCTTAAGACTTAACCAGAATTTAATAACTTTTATAAATGGTACGGCGTCTGCGCATGAATCCGTAACGAAAATTTTAAAAAATTTTAATGCAAAATGTTTAACAAAAAAAAAAGAAGAAATTTTAAATATTTATTTCATCAGTTCGCTGTCAGTTTTATTATCTTCTTATCAGAGAGGCCATCAAGCACTGGGCAAGCAGAAAGTCATCCAAATTATTTCCAGTAGAATTATTGAAGTATTGTACTATTTTTATTTATCATGACATAGAAACGTCCCTGCTAATCTTTTGTGATTTACGCCGGGACGTTAATGATAATTATGATCTGATGGAGTGCAATACCCTCTGATCATTTCCAAATTTTAATTTACCCAATTGTAAGCTGTACACGTTCGAGTCAATTGGGTCCAGCAATCGATTCTTTTTCAATCACATGACATTGAAAGAATAGGATTGTTTCTTTTTTAGATGCAATGCTATTTGCACCACTCTCCGAACGGTTTTAACGCTTCTCATTTGTTATTTAACATAAATTTGAATAGTTTTGAACGATGTTCGCTTGCATTAAGCCATTTGCCGACTGGCAGCAGATTAAATTATTCCTGGTGCCTTAAAGTTACAATTTGTATGCCCTACATCACTTGTGATGCAGGGTATATTAAATTTGTGCGAACGTATGTAACACCGAGAAGAAATTACGATAGACTTACCACCCTTTATTACGCCGATTGATTCAGAATCATTTGCTAAATCGATCTTAGAACGTCCGTCCGTCTGTCTGATGTCTCTCCACGTAAAGTCGTGTTCACCTCATAAGAAAACGTTTGGAATTTTTAAAATTTGTCGAAAAGACTCGCTAAATAATAGTATTCCGATATTCGAAATTGGTATGAAAAATTTAGTTCGACAGGGGAAATTTTTTAAATCTTCTGTCCTACGAAAACTGAATCTTTGTATGGTAAAACGGTCCAATTTTAAATATATATAATGGCGAAAATTGCTTCACAATAGAATCAATTTTGCCGCATTTTGATCAAATAGGTCTATTTTTTTAGACCCTAACAAATGTAGAGCATTATCATGAGAAAGAAGCTTTTATATGGAGAAGAAAGTATAATTTCTAGTTTTCTATTACGGAAACTGAAAATTAATAAAATATTTCCGGAGCGCATTAAATTTGCTAAATTTTAATGACGTCATATGATGTGTAGGGTGTAATCCAATATGCAGGTTTTCATGTCACGGAAAATATGCTTTTGCATGAAAATAATGTGTGAACTATTATTGCCAGAACGAGTGAATAAACGTACTAGACGAAGTGGTGTAGGGTATTTAAAGGTTGGCTTTGCCCGACAATAGTCTTCCTACTTGTTGATATTTCCATGAATCCATATATCGGGACTGTGAGCTAGTGCACTTAGGCAGCTCACCTAAAATTCTCATGATTTTATTCATTTATTTATTTATTTTACTTTCAAATGAAATAAAACTATACAAAATTCTTCTTCTAGTTATTTTTTCGGCATTAAAAAGATTAAATAATTGTATAAGCGTGCGGCACCAAAATAATATAAATGTTATTTAAAGAGGTTAATAAAGCAAAGTTTACAATCTTCTGATGCTTATGCTTATGAGATAAATTAGTAAACACGCGTCGAAGAATAGCCGCAGTAACACAATAATAGGAGCTTTGCTACCATAAAATGGGAGGAAAAAAAAAACGCTCTTATATAATGAGTCTGTAATTCGATTTCAAGTTAATCATCAATTATAAACCATAAAATTAAAAATTCCACTACTTATGAACATAAAGCATAAAACATAAAATTGCAACTCGGATAATGATCAGTGATAATATCGTTTTTACGATCACTTTAAATGGCGAAGAAGGCCGGAGGAGAAAAGATTTAATTATTAAATAGTCTTACAAGGCATTCAGAGACATAATAATAAATTGAATTGTGATTATGATTATTGTGATGACGATAGCGTTGGCAATCGCTATGGTGATGGTGATGGTGATGTTGATGTTGATGTTGATGTTGATGTTGATGGTGATGGCGATGGCCATGGTGATGGCAATGTTGCTAGCAAAATGCGTTACTGTTAATGTAAACTTGGGCCATATAATATATTTATGATTGAAAAACGAAGAAGAAGGTAAATAAAACAAAAGAAAATGCGCAGAAAGAAGTAGAAGTGTTTGTCTATTGAGGAACTATAAAACTTTCGAACGAAAATTGTTCTCTCAAAGGCTTTGATATGGTGCTGTTATTGATGCTGTTGCTGTTACTGTTGCTATTATGTTTTACGTACACGCGATTCTCTTCGCCAAACATGGTCAGTGCCAAAGTAACTTTTTATGGTAGTAAATGAAATTAGAACCCAAGAGGTGTATAGACTTAGATATTAACCCCGAACACAAATAAGCACAGAACTCTATGGCAAATGCTTGAAAGGCATCTGTGATGAAAGCCGTAAGTGAGAGGTAAGAGATTAAACTATTATGTTATGTGATTGAATAGATGTGGACGCATAGACACATTTGTATGTATTTGTATATATATATATATATATATATATATATATATATATGTATGTTTGCATGTATATACATATACATTTGGATAATAGGATGCCATAAATTGATCACAAACAGCCACTGGATTTTGTTTTTATGTTTCTCTGAACCATAAGGCACATTTGTTATGGACACTTTGCTAAGTTGTTAAATTGTTGTTCCGAACAACACGCTAAGCAAACGAACGATCTAAACATTAAAAAAAGATAGAAAATGAAAGAATAAAGTAAATAAATAAGTAAGAGCACAACATGATGTTGTGTCACTTATAGAGTCTGGCTTACATTTCACAGGCGGTTGCGTTGATGCCTAAGCTTCATATGAATGTTCTCTTCGTCTGTGTAAGTTATAGTTAATTCAGAGACATGTTTTTAGCATTATTTTGGAGTGTATGGACATTTTTGGTTAAAAAGTCATGTTGTTAGTATCGTTGTTGCATTCGTTGTATTTGGCAATGAAAAGGTTTTCTAATGCAATTTAGTTAAAGAAGAGTTCGTTAAATTACCATAATGATCAAAAAATTTAATGATGTACACACAGATAACTAACTGCGATTATGCATGGATGTATATATATATATCACAACATTATATGCTCTTAAGTGGTAGATGATGTGATTGACAACCGAGAACCGATTTTTGTGGCTTTTTTTCTTTTTTCCTTTATTTGATTTATTTATGTCTGTAAACAAGTTATTCTGCTATTGCTATTTTCTTAGGAAAAAAAAGTGCGTAACTTGGACATAATTCGGTGATAAGTCTTGATAAGAAAATTCGATTAAATTCTTCGTTCCCTTACATATGTGGTTTTGCAAAATTTTAAATATCGAAAATTCCTATATCGTAATGTGTGATGTACGAATTTTTTTTATCCTTTAGAATGCAATAAATGTATTTTTACTTCAAAATGATTAGTCTAAACTACTGCAAAAAGAAGAGAAAAAATGTAAGTGTGAAAAAGTGTGAAAATGGGGGAAAAAAGCTCTGAGAGAAAAAATCAGCAACGAGAAATTCCTAATTCATAGCGGTTAGGAATGGTGCAAAATTTGTGATCTGAAATTGTTATTATGATTATGATCAGGATAAAATATCGAAAAGAATACTTTGTTATCGAGTGGAGGCATACGTCTTCCACTGAGATCTTCTTGTCAAAGATCTTATCATTCTTCACCTACGTTCCTTATAATGATAAAGAATTCGCCATATAAACACCTTCCTTATATGACAAGTCTCACGGAGGAAACGAGGGTGTTACGAGAATTGGATTTTTTATGATAATATTATAATTTCTATGTCAAACTACTATTGTGGAATTAATTTTTATCACAAAATGATAAGAGTTGGAATTTTTTTGCCTTATAAGAGCTTACTTTTCGTAGAAAATGTTATAGATGGTCAGCTGGTGATCCAAATTGTTTACATTCATTTGCATTCTTGCATTCACCGGCTCCTCCAACATAAAGCGTTATATGGCGCAATGAGCTTAATTTAATCCACTTATCCAATAATGATCGTCCTTGAACAAGAATGGCAGGCGTTGAGGTTGAACACAACATATGGACAGATAGACGAATAGCCAAATTTAAAATGATTGATCGGTATAATAAAAGCCCTTTTGGGTGCAACCACAAGATGTATAAAGGTATTA
The DNA here is from genome assembly GCA_001077435.1 of Glossina morsitans morsitans. Taxonomy (NCBI): domain Eukaryota; kingdom Metazoa; phylum Arthropoda; class Insecta; order Diptera; family Glossinidae; genus Glossina; species Glossina morsitans. Next base: position 5,285 of record CCAG010008281.1, read on the forward strand.
TTAAGTCCTTCTTTACTACCCATTAAATATTTCGACCTGTGTCCAAGCATTTATAACGGTTGTCGAATGCTTAACGTTGTTATCACGAATAAGTATGGGATCGGTTGCATAGTATATAGGTAAGTATCCTCTATTCCAATCTGTCAATTTTGCCCTCTCCCCTTTTAGCTGGCATCACTTCATGCCAGAAAAGGACTATCTTCAAACAATTACACTATACCCACTACTTCGTCATTAGTTTTCTTAACGCCTTCGGCACAATTTAGAAATGTCTTGCCATCTGATATAATTTTGTTATACTTTTGCAGAGCCGTAAGCAAAATCAAAAATGCTTTCATAGATTTCTGCTGCGCATCTTGTCCATTTGCCCGCCACGCGTACCGCAAATTTCGCGTTTTGATTTCGATTGTGATTTATCTAAACTGTTTAAAGCTGGCTCTTGTCAATTGTTCTTGGGATCACTTGTAATGGCGATGTCTGGAAATCCTCACTGTCTATGTGAATATTGAACCACTGACTTTATTACTTCTAGCGCTGCTGTTAAGTGCCACTTGAAGAAAAGGAAGCAGATAAGGTGAGAAAAACAGTGGTTCAACAATGGCATTTTACAAAAGACTCCATCATTTCAAGCTATAGTTACTCGGTTGACAAATTCATGCGTCCACACCCAAAACTAAAAGACAACACATTTGTGCATAGCTAAATGCAAGAATTCTTCTTACGAAAATTAACGCATATATTCATGATCAAAGAAACTAGCACTGAAATAGATAGGAGACGGCGCCTTAAAGGTTTAAAATTAACAATAATAATACTTTCGATGACATGGGCAACGCGATGGGCGCCACTTTTGTGTATACAGGAATTGTGTTTATCGTGCCCGACCATAGGTAGGGTGGGGTGATAAATGTCACAGGGCTTGTGGAAATAAATAGGTTTCGTCTATGCGTTTGTCTTTATAAGCGTAGTTGTAGATGTCCGTGAAGTGCGTGTGGGAAAAAAGCTCAAAACCTAGCATATCTCCCGAAATAGCTAGCTCAACTACGACAGGTGCGTCCGTCTCTGCAAGTGACACTGGCCGTCTGCATGTGTCAGCTAAGTGTGTGTCATGTTCAGACAGACAGACAGACAGGGAGAGAGAGAATTTCCAGACATAGCTGCTGCAGCTGATATCATTGAAAAGGCATAATTTCTAAAAGTTTCCCGTGATTTTATGCAAATATTTATGCTTGGACTCAGTGAAAAAGTCTTTAAATGAACATAGAAAAATCTTTTAATAAATTTTTCTTGTTCAGCGTTGAAATTTCTTTCAATTTAAAATAAAAGCTTGAGAAGGTTTACCTTATTTATATATATATATATGTATTCGTAACATGTTATCATGTAATGCTTTAGTTAAATATGGTTTGTGAATTCTTGTAGCGCAATTCGAAGAGCATAATAAAAATTACTACCATTTCTGGACATATGTTTATGAAGTATTTTTCTAATTTTTCAAAACATGCAATAATTGATGAATACATGGATACGTTTAATTCTTTAATACGAGGTTTTGCTGTTAGCATGGCGTAAAAGCGAGCTTTGCTTTCTTTTCTTTATTTTCATTATATGACGATCGCGATAGCGTGATATCCTAATATCATCATTCTGTTTGTAACACCAACAGTATTCCACAAATGCACACGCATACACAGGCATCCTAATGGATGGAAAAACGTCAGAGCGAGGTAAATTACTATCTCACTCAATTTCCGCAATATAGCTTCCGAAGCGAGCTAAACGGATTCAGTTAACACAACTAAGCGACATGCCCGAACAGCGGAGATACGGAGGGGGACGCTGATATTTGAGATATATAGTAGGGTTAGGCGAGAACTTCATAAGATATGAAAAGCAATGACTGACAACCCCGATGTTTAGAGCACCGCGAACAAGTTTTCGATAGAAGTGCTCCATGAGTTATGCCGACCAGAAGTGCACCGAGTGGAGAGAAGAGGAGGCCTTTAGGGCAGTTTATTTGGGTCTCACCAAAACAAGCGCGTTAAGTAATACGTAACGTGAAGTAATACATAACGGTAGAAAGTGGTAATAGAGGTGGATGGCGAATTGTGTATCTTAGTAATGATACGGGCTAGTAGTATCGACAAGGAGAGGCAGAGAGAGTGCAAGTCTATATAAATCCGAAATGTGGCTAAATGCATGCTCAAGTTGCCGTCTGACGTGCGAAAGAAGGAAAAGAAATGATTATGTTCAATCTATTTTGGACTAATATGGTGGCGAACGGACAATATGCGAACTACTGGCGAGACTTGGGTCCACTTCGAACTATTGTAGGTATTGCCCCCGTCAAAAATTGAGGCCAGTTGGGACAACCGGTTCTTGAATGAAGACGGGATCGCTATTTAGAAGACACAATTGCATTTAGCTTGCATAGGTCGAAAGATCTATGGAGTGATTTTAAAATAATTTAAAAAAATGGTTTAAATTTACCATATGTCAGGGCTAGATAACTCTTATATGGAGCTTATCGACAACGAATGATCATAAGGATCTGCACTACAACAGACATTAATATGAAGTAGATACAAAAGGAGCTATTACTTCGATATTCCTCCCTAGTCTTAAAGATTTCTTCCGTATTGATAATACATCAGAAAAGTCCTTCGAAAATGTTGAATTCTTAAAACAATCTGGGGACCACAAAGATAACCTAAAGAAACCTGTGGCAAATTTTGCTGCGATGTGAATTGCGATTTTGATAATTGAGCGAAAAATATCGTCATTGATTGAACAACGTGATTATAATTAACAAAAAAAATTATTTAACCTTTAGTTAGTGGGTATCTAAGATTCGCTCTAAGGTGATTACAGTGTTTTCTTGTTGTTGTCTTTCTGAGATTGCTGGATCATCTTCATTTTCATCCTCATTCAGTTTCACAAGAAACGAATACATTCCTATAAATACTGATTGAATTGATAGTTAACGAGCGTAGAGAGAAAAAGAGATTACGATTAAAAATTAAACCAGATTTATGCTCGTCGGCCAACCAAGCAACAAATGATTAGAATTCTTTCATGTTTCGTGTTTTGATGACTTCGTTTCATATATACAATGATGGATGGATGGTATTTCATGTATGAATTTCTTGTTGTTGTTATTGTTATTATTGTTGTTGTTGTTATTATTATGAGTTACTTATAATAAATTGATTTCAAACATTGTTGAGGTGATCTCTTATTTTTATTTATTTAATTATCTTGCTTTTAAGGTAAATTTTATGCTGATTTGTAAGAATAATTTCTTCCTCTTTCTTAAATAGTTTTAAATTATTGTAAAATTTACTACACAACAAAGAGTAAAGAGAAATAACAATAACAAAAAAAAAAAAAAGAAAAAAATACTACGTCAGTATTAACTCCCAACTGTGACGAAGACCTTTCGTTGAGCATTGTTAAGCTTATTTTAAGGTCACTGCAATGTTCAACTTGTGCCTAAATGGGCCATTGGTTTTAGTTAAACCCCAAAAGCTTTCTTTTTGCTTTGCTTTTCTTTAATTTTTCTTTTACTTATTTATTTATTTCTTTTTTATTATAATCATCATAACTGGTCTTACATTAGGTTCGTCGTTTTGCTGGTAACAAATCAAAAGGTTATAAAAAGCTTTTTATATATATTTTTTTAATCAATCTAACGCTTAACCTTGTTTGTCCAGTATTTCTTTAAACCATACAAAATGAAATGAAGAGATTTCTCTCACACACTTTTAGGAGATTTCCACAAAGCGGATGAATAAGTGTATTCAGTATGTGTAAGGAAGTTGTAATGTCTATATACATATATATATATATACTTAAGCATACACTAATGTTAGGTTGCCGGGTAAGTTAAGACTCTTCCTGGTATACTGTTGACGGTGAACGCTTTACAGATAGCCAAAGTTTTTCTTAAGGTTCACTTAACGTACATTTTATTTTGGTTAACATTTCATTTAGCTGTTGGGCACAAACTTTCTCTAAGTTATTGATGCTTACCCAACGAATCCCCTAAAAATCATTCAAAGTATTTCAGTTAAAAACTTCAGGATATCTTAAGGTAATACGTGTCACAACTCTTCCAACAACTGATCGAATTTAACCAATTTTTTTGCTCTCATAAGCTTTTAGTTTACGTATAAGTTAAATTTGCCTAATAAGAAATTCTTTTCAATCGATCTTCCCTATCGATTTTCTCGTGGAAGGTACCTTTCATTATGGGACACAGCTTAGATTTACCGAGCTTACTTAGGCGATGAGGGATCAACCTCAAGATACAAGATAGTACAAGGTAATTAATCAAGGGATGGCATATAGTACGTATAGTTAATATTGGTAAAATTGAAGAGTGGCACAGGTCGTCAAAACTTTCAAAAAAAAGTTTGTTCAAATCAGGAAGGAGTAGAATGTTGTGAGTCGCCCGCATCTCAGCAGCTTCTACAGCAGTCATTGTGAACAAGAACTAACCGTACGACGTCTTTGTCAAAATGGGTAGTGTCCTGCGATGAAAGCTGTCTTTGCTCTTAGGTTTAGTTTCGGAAGAATATCTATCATAAGCATTGGACGCTTTCTTGCGTAAGTGTATTGATCAGCGCGTTCATTTGCTGTGCAGTTCGCGTCATTTAAATGAAGCGTAGATTAAATAGTGCGATCGATCATCTTAGGGCTCAACAGGTTTCTTTAGGCTACGAACGGCTGCTTACGTAATCTGCAAGTTTTATGATCAATTTAATTTATCTAGCTAGCGCTAGGGCATCAAAATTTCTCCCTCTAACATTATCGTAATTATTCTCCGTTATACATATTTTCAATATTTGCTGTTCGACAGTAGTCTTTAAAACTATAAATGCATAATGCGAGCAGTAAAAAGAAACTATTGTTGAATCTTTACTCGTTCCTTTTTTTTTTTTTTTTTTTTTTTTTTTGCATAACACTTCGACAAGAGTGTGTAGCCAGCCATTTTGTGTTTTGTACTGTACGATATTTGTTTTATTTGAATTTGTGCTTTGTAGCAATTCATACAAATGACTGAATGCTGAATGTCTAGGGTTCGTGATTAAGATGATTAATGATTAGCAGAATTGCATAGAATCTGTTAATGAATCTTGATATAGATTATGACTTTAAAGAGAGAAGAAAGTTAAAAAGTTAAAATGATAGTTAAGTGAACGAATAATATTGTTGTGCACTGTCTCTTTAGAATATGCCTTTGCCCGGTTATGCATAAAGAATTTACAATAACCAGCTTTGAGTAGCTTACTCGGAAAACTAAACAGTTAGTGTACATTTAATTCTCCTTCTAGTTCTTCCCCCAAACGAAGAAAGCCGTATTCAAAGGTGTAAGTTCAGTAGAGTTGCGTATTTTAAGATTAAGAATAAATATGAAATTTAAGTTCAGTTATGTGTGCATTAAAGAAGAAAAATTTGTATAACTTTAAATTAACCTCTTGTGCAATCATCGCAGCATGAAAGGCGGTTTTTTTATAAAAGATTCCACTTATCTTAGGTGAAGAAAGGAAAAAAAAAAAAAGAGGAAAGGAAAAAGGAAAACGAAAGAAAAAAAAAAATAAAAATAAAAATAAGAAGTGAGAAATGTTGTTTGTGCTTCTCTTGTTAGGAAATTTAAGAAAAATATTATGTTAGAATATTACAGAGAGATTGAACGAATCCCGCTCAGCCGTACTCGACACAAGTGTGAATTTAATGAAAAATAAGCAAAATGTATGAAATTAAAAGAAAACACTTTGAAAAAACTGCCAAAAGGGAGGAAAGCATAATAATAAATGAGTCAATGAGCGAACAAATAAATGAATGAATGAATGAAAGAATGAATGAATAAATGAATGAACAAATGAATGAATGAATGAATAAACGAATGAATGACTGAATGAATGAAAGAGTGAAGAATAAAGGCTATTCGTGGTAATAAACCTTCTAAAGGAGCCACAAAGTAAACCGACTTTATTTATAAAATCAAGAAGAAGAAGAAGAAGACATAATTTTCATAAAACTTCTTTCTATAAGCAATTTTAATTAAAATGATGAAATTCAAGTGATAGTAGCATTTACATATAACTCTCTACGATCGCTTGTGCATACAATGTGCATATACATACGCGAACGCAAACACAAACACACACCCATATAGATTGACATATTGACATATGTATATATCGAATAAAATAGACCTTTCAGATCGCGGTAAATTTATACATAGATACACACATATAGGCATACTGCTTATAATCCAATTATACGAATGCGATATGATAGGTGTAGGGCTCACTCACCTTTCGCGCTAAGTATTTTTTCTTTGTTTAGTCTCTAATGAATTGTTTGCATTTTAATTGGAAAACGAATCATGAAACTCATGTCATAATTAAATTCCATAGCGTCAACAATAGTGCAATTGTTTAAACCTTAAAACGCATGCGTGTTAAACTTGAGTAAGCATTTATTAATGTATAAAGTGTTAAAACATATGCTGAACTGTCCTCACGTTGTTGCGTAAACGTTCGCTGGACTCCTTGTAATTGATATTAATATAAACGAACAGAATGTATATGTGAATTGTTTCACATAAATATGCTCGCAGTTACCATGAAATTACGTGTTTTTGTATACGTACATATATATGGATCGTATGATTTTTGATTAACATTTAACACCCATACTGATATTATGATAAATGGATTTCTGTGCCAAATCGATTAATAATTAAATGCAGAACAAGCAAAGCTCTTAAAATCGTCTTTAAGCATATTTGCTACGCCTATGGTACTACCCCCTTAAACAATTCAACTTACTAAGTGCTCGTGCTAGACTTCAAATCAGTGTCTTGCTGTGCATGTAATAAGTTGTAGGCTTTCATAATTTAAAGATTTCCTCTAACTTGCTCCAATCTCTCGTATCAGCTCACAAGCATTGGCGACTTGATTTGTGGCATTTAAGTCGAGAATAAGTGTAACAAGTGTCGAAACGGCGAAAACATCAATCGTAGTTAATACGAGTTAGAATCTCAGACTAGTCAGAAAGTAAATTCATACAGAAATTTCATAATCTGATGCTTGATCGGCTTTTTGGTACAAAATATTTCCCTATTTGCAGCTTCCGTGATTCATATAAACATACAAGAAATCGCAAATCTATTTGTCAAAGACTTTGATTCCACGAAATTCCCTACACCATTCTGTGCGATCTGAAAGCGATCTGAATTAAACCATTTTCAGTAGAGTTCTTCCTTCGGCTAAAGCAAGTCAGTCTACAAAATTTCTTCAAAATATTTTAAAAATTGCAGCCTATAGGTTAAACATAAGAAAATAAGACGGACAGACGGACAGTAGATCCATCTCAAGTGCTTCTGAGTGCTGCACACATCCACGCGAGCTGATTAAATCCTTACATTACAAATGGTGCAAAGTATAAAAAAACGTATTTTGCTTGATTTAAAAAATATTGAAAACTTAAAAATTCGTTGTTTAAATATTTTTTTAAAAACCTCTAAATAGAAAGAAAATTTTTATTAATATTGCAGAGACAATCAGTTATAGGATAGTGCCGCTGTGTGTGCACTGATAAAGACGCGGTTTATATATTCAAACGTGATTCTACAAACACACACTCAGCTCATTCAAGGCTAGCCATCACTAAAAAATTATTTGTTTAGGTTTAGGTTGTTTGAGTTAGATTTAAATAAGGATGTTGGATCAAGACGATAGGCCTCGGTTCATAAGTTAATTATGAGAAATCTTTTTTGGAACTACAATTGTATCAAACTTGTCATCTTTTGAATAGGACCATAGGAAGGAATAGAACCAACTTTATTTGTCAATTTGGAACAGCGACTCAGATTTGAGTTTGCCACTACGATTTTGCATTTAAACGGAAAATTGCAAAATGGACTAAGGTCTGCAATTAGGATCCAAAGTAGCCAATATCACCAGAAATCAACCCTTAAGCTTTGCAAGGGAAAAAGTCGCGAGAAAATGCTTAACGATTGAAAGACAATTTCTTACCAACACTAATATAGAGGGTAAGTGCCACGGAGGGACGTTTACCAAAAGAAATACTAAAGTGTTTCTCGTATTCGCGAAATCCTGTCCTCTACAATATTCACTAGACGCTCACTAGACTGAAAAAGTTCCTGCACTTCAAATGCCTTTCGTCGAAATGTGAATTCATGGTATACCATAGATGGATAAGAAGAAGGAGAAGGTTAGAAGTCCTAACTAAAATCATTTAAAAGATGAAACAAATAAATTGGAAAACCAATCGAACGATGTGTTAAACTTAAGCAAGAATATAGTGAAGACTGGATGTAAGTTAGCTAATTACTTCTTCACTGTTTAGCTACAAAATTTCTGAATTATCGAATGTATTATACTTTACCCGTACTTGTGATATAAATATCTTGGCATTCATCCCCTATCACTCTCTCTTTGCAGACTGTTATAAGATATTGATGCTGGGACTTGCTAGGATGCTAGGAATTGCTCATAGCGTTTCCAAACGGCGGTCAGAGTGCGTTAAGACCACGATTAGATCGCCATGAATAGTGGTGGCCTGGTCGACTCAGACAATGAGCGTCTTGATTATAGTTCTAGGGAGGAAATCTCGTAAATCGCTTATGAAACACATTTTTGTTTACGAAAGCTGTCCAGCGTCGTAAAGCATATCTCGTTAGATTTGAGGTACGCGAAAACTCTTTATTGTCTGTTACGAAATGCGATTATACGATATTTGAAACTTGGCAATAGGACTTAGCTAATAGGTGTACACTAAAAACTATTTTACATACTACGTCTTATCTTTGTATTCTTCGGTGAAGATTTTTTTTTTTGCTTTTAAGTCGACACATGTTTCAGGTTTCACTTAGTGTACGACGTGTGATATGTTTGATGTACAAACAGGTGGAAGAAAGGAGTGTTAAGGATACCTGCATGTTTAACATATATTACGCTTGAATTTATTTTTGAGAAATTGTTGGTATAATATATATATATATATATATATATAAATATATATATTGGTGAGTACATCTGTCGTCGCTGTCAGTTATCGCATTTCCAGCTACTTGACGGAAAAGGTACCTTATGACGAGCATATCATTCTGATTGGAATCGTGTGCACTTCTATTTAGTGCAGTGTTTTTGTTTTTCCTTTTACTCCCTTGAGTATTGGTGCAATGCGCGTAAATGCTTTACTTGGTCAGATGGTTAATATGAAAGATGCTCGCAACAAATTTTGTATTAATTTAAACACGACCGAAACACATGTTGAAAATGCATGAACGTGTTAAATCTGGCGCATACCGAACACAGAACATTTTTCTGCCTATTTTAGTGAAATATAAAAAGCAACAACAGCAACAATTGCTTAACAATTATTTCAACATTACGTTGCAGTTTTAAATCGATTGATACAAAAATAATTGCCAATTATGATGATGAAAAAGCTCGTAGAGCGAAAAGAAAATAAAAAATAACAAGCGAACAAACGAACAAACGAACAAACAATACAAACAAACGGTCGATACAAGATTAATAATACGCGAAAATAAAATAAAAACATAAATAAATATATAAATAAATAATTAAAACAACAATTTCAAAAATGTTGTCACCGAAGTTGTAAATATATACAGATGGTACCGCAAAATCAATCAAGTAACCAAGCCAGCCTGCCAGCCTGCCAGCCAACTAGCCAGCTAGCTAACCAACCAACCAACCAACGAACCAACCGCACGAAACCACACCAAGTGGCCAACCAGTCAACAGTTAACAGTAGATCCGACCGACTAAGTGAACCAATCAAGTCAACAAACGGACAGACAAACAACTAAATAGACAGATACGGAACAGTAACGAATAAGCGAATGTACGAAACAAACAACAACAAACAACTAATTAAACACGATTTTATGATGGAACCATATTTGCTCAAGAAAAATTCACCACAAATAGTCGCGGCTGCTGTTATGCCTTTAGTAGCTTAACACAAAAATGTTTACATACAGATGCAAGCGAAACAAGAAAAAAAGCAAAAAGACAAAACAAAACAAAACGAACAAAACGAACAAAAAAAAAAAAAAAAATTTCAAACACATCAGCACAATAATAGGCAGCCATACATGATATAATTAAATGAATTTACAACAACAGCTACAAGATGAAAGCGGCATCAGTAGCAAGCAATATAGCAACGAGCAACAAATGTCTATGAAATGTGCATTAATTAGTGGTCTCGCAAACCTAAACAGGGTGTCGCTTAACAATAATTACACTTGTGACAGAAATGAACGAACGCGCGACGATCGAGCACGCAATGCAACGCAACGCAACGCAACACAATTAAACTTGCAACTCGTGCAACTAAAATTCAATTCAATTACGTATACAGTGAGAATTACATAGAAGTGTGTGATGATCGTCATCGCCAAGTGATATGAAATTTTATATAGACAACACAGGTCCACAGAACGACACACATACCATCATGCCACGATCAATTGAACACACGTACAATCATTAACCACTCAGCGTATGCAATTGTTAACCGTTTTGGTTATAAAGAAAAAAAAAAGAAAAAAAAAAAAAAAAAAAAACAGAAAGAAAAAGAAAAAGAAAAAGGAAAAGGAAAGAAAAAAACTGGTACACACGCAAAGATTTCGCAAAAAGAATAAAAGGAGATGCAAAAAAGCCTTTAAGGGGGCCAATAAGTAAGCGAGCACGCATCTTTGAAATCAGATCAAAGCGAGGCGTGCTCGCAAATATTATAAACAAAATAAAATTCCCACATGTTATTTGCAACATTTCAGAACGATAATCATAGATTTCCAGAGCAGAGGAGAGCATGTGTGCGAAACGATTTCTAAAATGTGGTATGAAAATGATTTTCTACATATGTAGCTGAAGGCCAATATCACAATTAGTGGTCGATCGTCTCTGAATAGAATATCCCTCTACCTGACTGATTGTAGCATACCGTGGCTTAATGGATTTCGTTCTTGAACAGCAAATATGCTACATGTATGTAAGGCGTGGTAAATATTTTATTCTTGCGAGCCATTTTTCTATCGTCTCTACCGTCGCATTCATTATTCAGGGGCCCCCGGCCGGTATTATGCGCTTTAATACTTTTATTGGCATTTCTTCTTTGTTTTCCGTTTTTGTTTTTCCATCTTCTCGGTCTTGTCTTTCCTGCTTTTCATATAAAAAACTAATCAACTAATAAACAACAATATGCGTAACAGGATGCATTTGATATGGAACAGCAACACTTTAGGTTCTTTTATACTTATACCATCATGTCACATACCATACACACATACGAGCCCATAGATAGCGTTTTACTTAAGCGTCGTCATCAATTGATTGTGGTGAACGGTTGTTAGACTTGTCTGTTTAATACTCTTGTAGCGTCTTTCTTACATTATATTGCATTACATTGCATTGCATTGCATTGCATTGCATTGCATTGCATTGCATTTCATTGGCTTGCATTGAATTTTTTATTAGTAAATTGTTGCTGTGGCCTCCCGATATATAATAATATGCGGTTGTTACCATTAATTGTTTAAATGTGTTTGTCGTGTGGCATAAGCGTGACTTTTCTTTGGTTGCTTCGATGATTTCAACTAAATATTGCCAATATTTTCACCAAAATTGCATTTTTCTTACAGTAAACTAACAAACAGTTAGTTAACTGTTTCTCTATAATTCATATACACTTCGCCTTATAGCCAGCTACGACTATAAGCCTTACAGTCTTTTTATACTTATTTAATTATAGTCTGAAAACAGGAAGCTTTTTGTTCATTTCATTGCTAAGCGATTGCAACAACTTTTCTTATATGCCGCTACAGGGTATATATTATACTGCCGATTTATATATATATATATTATCAAATGTATGTAACGAAGTATGCATCGCAAACTTAATAAAGTTATAATCAGCGAGAATATTAAAATTGCTTTAACCATATGTTCCCACGGTTTGCTCGCTTGACTCTGACAATTTTCCAAAAAGAAAAGCCTAATCCCTTTTCCTATTCTTGTCTCTCTCCCCGTTTGTTTGTTGACTGGTACAAACCAGCTAAGTCGGATTCAACAATAATCCTTTATTTATATCTTCTTAAGCTATGTTTCGAAAATGTGATGTCAAATATTTCTTAACAAATGCGTTAAGAAAATGATATATAAATGAAAGGAGGAGTGTACTGTGCGCAAATCCTCTACAAGATTTGAGCAAAGCCCCTTCTCCCAAAAAAAAAAAAAAAAAAAAAAAATTTAATTCACACTTTCAATCATACATACAAAGGGCTAAAATTTAAACAATATTTTATAAAACTTTCATTTAAATATTTTTTAATTTTTTGGTTTTTTTTTATATGACCGAGCGTTGAGGTGATGCCCGCTATACCGGTAATATGATAACTGTCAAAAAGAAATAATGAAAGATGAGAAAGGGATAGAGAGAATAGGTGCGTGACCAAGTGTTATGCGTTCATCAACCTAGCGTTCAGTTGCAACTAAGAATGCTTTACCATACTGCGATTTGAAGCCGCAAACACTGACTTGGTAGTTGCGATTCTTATGTCCTCGATTACTCATCCGGGTAAATTTAGCAGTTGATAAAAGTATCGTCGCCGTGAACGGGATAACTTCTAGCAAACTTTATATGAAATCAAATAAGTGAAAACAGTTTAGTCGGGCAAGATTGTTATCGTTGAAACGTTGATCATCTACGTCACTTCACCTATATTCACAATTAATTATTCATTAATTTTCGTGATAACACACGCCTACAATCCTCCTTAATCTCCCTTTTTTCCGTGTCAAGGCATACTTTTCATGAGAGCCATTATGTGGAAATGGGCCCAAGCATTGTGTGCTGACGTGGCATTATATTAAGTAAAAGTAATTTTCTTGTTAACGAATTTCTTACTCTTCACTTAGCTTGGATTTTGTTCAGATATAAAGGATCACTTTTTCATGACAACACTTGTACGGACTGGGAACCAAAAAATCGTCCAAATTAGCTTTGATTAAATCTTTTCGCAGAAAAGATCACATAAGGGGAGGCTTGAAACGTTGACCCATCCGATCCAAACTTTACATTTGAATTTCCTTATGTCGAAATACATTTACTCAGCAACCTTAGTCCAAGAAATGTTGGAAATTGAAATTTGATTTCACCTAACGACTTTTTCAAAAGAAGGAAAATAGTTTTTTGAATGAGTCATTTGTTGCTAAGAAGAAACGTGCAAGACTTCAATGAGATCGTTGCCTTCGGTTTCGAGATATTTGGCTCATCGACTTCGAAAATAAAGTTATTGAGAAAAAGGGGACTAAACAGGAAGTAGCAATAACACTAGGGATTTCTAAATGCTTTCCCTCCTCAGTTTTTACATTAACTGATTTTGAAGCAATATTCTTGACCTGTTGTAGTATTTGATAAGGAAAACAAAATAGTTTTTCTTTTTTTTTTTTGCTTTACGTCGCAGGACAGTTATCGTAAACAAAAATGTGTTTCAGTGCATCTCTCCTCTATGTAAGTCTTAATAGGACATTGTTTTTTAATCGTTAAGTATTTTCTTCTTTTTCATATAAAGAGGAACTGTTCTCTCACGCTTTATTTTGAGGCTGTCTTCCGTCCTGTTTTTCTGTAGCGCGTCCAAAGGAATTACGGGGATTTCGGTGGGATCTTTTCGTGGAAGCATTGTGTCAACCATATCTGACATTTCAGCCTGTTATTAATTCTGGGCGTTGGAATAAGATTTCAATAATAAATTCTCCAACTCTTCTTGCTTCTCGTCGTCTTTGCTCAACAGTCTCGATGCGAAAAGGAATAAACGGGCCCGTAGTTTGATTGCATTTAGTTATTAAATGCACTGGAACATAAAACAAAATATATATATATATATATATGCGTCTCATTTTTTGCTAAAGATCATACGTTGCATTTGCGGTTTATTCGTTGAATTCTAATTCCAGTTAAAGTTTTTTAAAGATTTAATTGATTTTCAGTGGGAGAAATAATTTTGTTCTTTTTCTAACAGACAGTGCCTTGAAATGACGACAACCACAAACGAGAAACAGATTGAATGGAAAGCGTTAAATTCCAATGCCCGTATAAAATGATAGCAATTTTTAATGAATTTGTTTAATGTCCTTACGATCGGAACCCTTTTTGAAATATTTTTTTGATTTTAAAGTTAATTTTATTTATTCATTGGCTAATGTGGACGCATTTAACACCCAAGACATTAATTTCTTTATTTTTTTTTTTTCATTGTAAATTTTTGAAATAATTTTAAACACCTTTAAAACATTATTAAACAATTAATTTATTTTGAACATGAATTGACCAGCGAATGCAGTGAATCAATCAGTCAGCCATCATCAATTGCTTGCAATTGTTGCTGAAACGCAAGACAATTTTATGAATTTTATGAGCACATTAGAAACGAAACGTGTCTAAAATTAATTTATATGTTTTCGCTATAGTCATAAAAATTACCCAAAAAACGTCGACTGAATATTGATAGAAAATAAAGTAAAAACAATCGGAAAAAAAAAAAAAAAATTAAAACACAAATAACTTAAGTTAACAGTGTGATAAAATCAGTGTTGCAAAAAAAAAATGCCATGAAATATACACAACGCCCCCTAACGTTCAATTCTATAATAAGGGTCATTGTCATGAGAAATGTAAGCGCAAGAAGAGGGACTGTGCGTTGCACAAACACTTTTAACGATGAATGAATTCCTATAGAGCGTTTTGTATATCGAATGAAACGTAGCCTGAATTCTAAATTTGTATCTTTCAAGCTTTTAAACTTTGGTATAAATGCGCAGTTCTCTTACATAATTTCGATATTCGTGTTCGAGTGGTTGGAGTAAAATTATTTCTATTTCTATTTTTTTTTTCTTTTTTTGTTTTTTGAAAAACGAAACAAAACAAAAATGATTCAATTAAAGATTTTGTCGGTGTTCATATGTTCTTTGTTTTCCATAATTGGAGCGGATGTATCGTTGTTACGTTACAATCGATTATCCTCTTCCCCGACGCAAAGTTTGCAACGTTTAGAATCGAGTCTGACGCCATATCCTGCCCGGGGTTATCGTCCTCAGCAAACATTTAATTTACCTCGTGAAGAACCGATTTTCCCTTTGGCCGGTGAACAATTTGCCAGTAGCAATAAATTAAACAGCGAAGACAGTCGTCAATCGTCGTTACCAATATCTCGACCGGAATTAGTTTACGGTTCACCTGAAAAAGAAACCGAGTTACAGCGTTTTAGCTCACAAAGATTACGTTCTCAAAGGCTAAGGTTAGCTCCCGTTGTTCCTGCTACCGCTGCCGCTGCCGCTGCCGCTCCCATCAAACTTGAACGTTTAACTAATAATCGTGAGGATCAAGAGGATGACGATGATGAGTCCCCTACGTCTATCGATATCGAAGTTGGAGGTACCAAGAAGACGCAAGATGGTGATAAGAAGCCTATGATGCAATCTGGAGAACCAGTGGTAACTTATTATCCTGCTAGTGCAGTGGGTTTTGTACATCCCCTGGCCGCATATAATTTGCCAACACCAGCCGGTTACATAACGGCAACTAATGTTCCCGCTGCCTCTTACTATCAACCGCAATTCACTTTTGCCGGATCTCCTGCTCAACTACAGGTTTGGTAGTTATTATAATTCTCGTAAAACGTGTTCTTGTTACTT
This sequence comes from Glossina morsitans morsitans, assembly GCA_001077435.1. Taxonomy (NCBI): domain Eukaryota; kingdom Metazoa; phylum Arthropoda; class Insecta; order Diptera; family Glossinidae; genus Glossina; species Glossina morsitans. Next base: position 21,049 of record CCAG010008281.1, read on the forward strand.
TGTTGTTGTTACTTTTACTGTTTGTAGTTTAAATAAAGCTTAAAATAATTTAATTACAAGAATTCTATATGCATAAACTAAACTAATTGTCTATGTGGTTTGGCTTTCTTGAGCTGAAAAAATTAGCGAGTCCTACGATAACGAACTCATTTAAATCCGTCGTTCATTACATTAACGTGGATCTTTTTGTGTTCAATATTAACGAGCTACGGTATGTATTCTCCTTTTTGAGGTGATCCAGCTCATCTACAACCAAAGTAGTTTAAAGTCTAAGATCGAACGCAATTAGACCTTAACAACATTCGTCAAAGCTTTTCCCGTAGAGCCTTCTAGCATACCAATAAATCCCAGGTCTATCATATCAGTAGGAGAACTGTTTTCATGTTAAGCCTGCAGAATAGATTTTGTCCCTAAACAATGACTTGGTTTTCGTGAGAAAATTTAAATGTAATTGGGTCCATTGTGTGTGTGAATGTGGTCCAATTTTGTTGCGCTTAATTTTTATGCCAAATGGCACTCATGGAACAATTTTAATCACAACTTATTGAAAATTAGGCCTACTTCCCAAAGAATTTACCCATCACGACTGCACTCATAGGCGATGGCGTCCAAAAAATAGACCTTTATGGTCCACATTCGGTAAGGCAAACCTTTATGTCATATTGTAGTATTATGAACCGATTTCTAACAAGTGACCCAAGGTATACTGCTCATTTTTCACGTATGTAACACACATTCCGGTAACGTACGAATATATGTAGAGTCAAGTAGAAAACTAACCTAAAAAGTCAAGTAAAAATAAAAAGTAAATAAACATGTCGCCACCATCTCGGTGGTGGGAATAACAAAACATTTTGACATTTTTTAATTCATTCGTGAAAATTCGCTATATTTTGCAATATCATTTCGGCCAAGGCAACACGACTACAAGGCTACACAGATTTCTAAAAGAATTCGTTGTGCTTCTCATGGTTACACTTTATCGAAATCAATGGCACGTAATTGGGTTTCGTTGTCTTCGCTTTGCAGTTTTCGATTCTATGCTCTTCGAATTCTTCGAAATGTAGACAGACCGACGTATTTCGTCTGATAGCATGGTTGCGAAGCTCAACATTGACCAAAAAACAGTTTTGAACCATTTGCATAAAGTTGAATACAAAAAGAAGTTCGATATTTGGTCACCAGAAGAATTTTACAGTGAAAAATTCACTAAGCTACCGGCTGTGATTGACTGCTGAAACAAAAAGAAAGCGACCCGTTTTTAAAGAGATTGATGATCGTCTATGAAGATTGGGTTGCATACAATGGTAATGCGCAAAAAAAATTGTGATCCACAATGGACGACAGTGCACCAATGGAGGCAAATTGCGAATTGATATTTCTGGATGTAGGAAAGAAATTATGCAGCATGAGTTATTCCAAACTGGCCAGAGAAAGGATGTTCTCCTCCATCATGACAACATCAATTCGTAAGCATCAAGCTTTGTTGTCTCCACAGAAATTGAAAAAAAACTTACCTTACGCTTTACGGGCTTAAGTGATCTTTAAAACATATTCAAGAAAGATATAAAATTATATTTGGACTCGATTTAACTGTTAATTGTTTATCTATAGACGAGAAAATATACGATACAATAGTTGTCAGAAATAAGCCCAGAAAGCGTTGATTCAACAAAACTTAACAATGAGTGCAGAAAAAAATCGATCCAAAACGAAAAGGGAATCGAATGATACGAAGGTTCATTCAAAAGCAACATGAATAGCATAAATAAATAGGTAAGAATCACGACTACCAAGTCAATGTTCGCGGTTACAAGCCTCCAGTGCGTTAGAGTTTACTGGGGTCAGTCGGTAAAGGCATAACGCTGACCGATTCGGTACTTCCCAATCTTTTTAATCACATCTTTCTGACCGTGTTACACGAATAGAATACATCCCGTGACGCAATGGTCATATCAAAAAGGAAAAAAGAAACCTTACATTTATATGCAAAGCGAGCTTCCTCTTAAAATAACAAATGCCTCTTAATTTTCTTAGCACAGCACTTCGTCCTCAAGAGAACAGGCCTCTTCTAATCAGCTTAAAATCTCTTGAGGCGAGAGGAGTGGGTCTTGCCGCGAGTTTCGTGGCTCAGTTTATTATAATGGCGAAGTAGAGCCTTCATTCTCACTGAATGAGCTTGGCTTCGTGTCGTGTCGAGTCTCTAGGCATTTCTTTCCATTGAGCCTACCGCGTTGTACAGCTAGCTATGAACTACATTTTGTTATGCGCGATATCTGTGAACTGTTTAATGAAGATGATCACTTCTTCTCCATTTCTTCTTGATCGATAACGTAATTGTGAGTTGCTAAGTTTTAATTTGCCTTTTGCCAGTATAGGCTTAGAATTAAGTATTTTAAGGTCTACCTTCTAAGGTATCTAGCTGCTAATAGCTAAACCAATAAATAAGTGAATGTAGATCGTCAGTGAAAGCCATGTATTTTCTGTGGCTCACAGCACTTTCCGTCCTTTTTAGAGGAAGTTTATCTAAGCATACACCCATGGATGATAAGGACAGCACAAAGTTAAAATTTAATTTCAAAAAAATTTTCAAACTGCGTAACTCCTTAACAATATTTCAATATAATTTATTGTTATCTTTTTGCCTTTGCGTTCGCCGTTTATTTCTCCCCCAGCCCATACCTGAAAAACTCGTATGATCGCATATTACGTGAAAAGAAAATTTACGAAAATTTTCATCCAAACCTAACACAACATATACGAAATATGATTAAATTTTTACTATAAAAGTAATAAAAAGTATTTCTCAAGTGTTACGCTGTTAAGCAAACAAATATTAAATGTACACTCAGCGAAATATATGCCTTATGCGTGTAAAGAATTTCGTAAGTGAAATGTGTCGTTTAGTTCACTCAAAAATTTCGTCAATTCAAGCTGACATTTTGGTGATGAATGACTACAGGAATGTACAGATATGCGAACATTTAGATTAGTAAATGTTTCGAGTTATTCCCAAAAGAAAAACATGCTCGAAAAACTCGCTCGATATGTGAGTGCAGCTCGAGCTGAGCGAGACTAATGTAATGAACCAAATTTCAATTTCATTCGACAAAAAGTGGAATGGAAAAAGTTAACGAGAAAAAAAAATAAGCTGAGTCGTTTCTACTCCTCCTCGCTCCTACTCTACGAATTCATTCGAATCAATTCGAGTGCAGTAAATATTCCAAGTGCTCAAATTAAAGGTAGCGCACACGCTTATTACTAACCGGATTTCGTAAAGAGAAATTCGGGAAAGAGTTATTCTAGTTTTAGTGATGCATTTAGTGATACACGACCATGTCTTTAGAAACTAATATCTTCCATTATGCTCTATGCTGAATCGCTTAAATAATGAAAATATCAGTGCCCATAAAAAGCAAAACTTTCAGTTCCTGAAGCTATTTAGACGATTTCATGTAATTCGTCTTAAAAGGCGATAATGAAGACCCTGGAGAAATACCAGAGACTTGTTGCACACAGTTGATTAATCAATGACTTTTGCCAACTACCCAATATTCTATATATTTGACATGTGCTTCACTTACGCTACGGATTTATACTTAGACTAAATATTTCTTTTACTAGTTAACTTGACGACCTTTTCATAGCAATTGAAAGAAAAAAAAAAAATAAATAAATAAATAAAAATTGAAAATGTTTTCTATAAATTATCATCGGACTTCGTCGTAAATGAGTCACAGTTGCTTAGACATTACTTACTATTGTATTTAGAATGCGATACGCGATTTTATTTATTTTGTTTCTTTTTTTTTTCACATTCAATATCTGTAATGGTGTGTAAATATGCATAAAAAATTTGCATTCGCATCTTGTTTCATTTGAAACAAAAATAAAATATTCACGATCTACCTCAACAAAAGGAGCTCTTGTCCCTCATTGAGACGTTCAGTTAGTCAGCTATATGCTCTTTTAGTACCTTCAACAACAGCTGGTATATTGTAAATGGTCGTTGTGTTTTTCCCTTTACTTTTTCTTGTTTTCTTTTTTTTTCGCAAATATAATTTAAATTATTCACGACTAGAAGGAATTACGGTCCTAGAAACAAAGAAAAACTTCTTGCTTTATAGCAAAGAAATATCGCTTTATGTCAGGTAAGGCGAGTTTTCATCGAGCCGGTCATAGACTAAATAAGAAGAACCATTGGGTCTGTCTGATTTAAATACCTTTAGCTGGCATATGCTTTTTTTTCATTTTTTTCAGCACTTACAACAAAAGGAAAAAGCTTTCGAAAGTCGTTTAACAAAGCAAGCGAATTAATTTTGAATCGCGGATTTTAATACAGCGGAAATATTAAAGTTTTATCGCTTATGTCGAGGATCCGTAAGGGAAAGTAAAGTCGCAGGCGAAATGACTTGATGAAAATTGTGAAAAGATAGTTCGGAAGGAGTGAATAAAATATTATTGCTATGATTATTTATATGCAACAGCAGCATAAGATCTCTGAATTACCGGTTGAGAGAGCTGACAACTGAAAAAGCGAGCTGCAATCACGTTCTCTTGATGTTTGGTATTTTCATCGTAGTTCAATAGTTATTGATAGGTTCCCATAAAATAGCTTAAATATTCAAGCTTCTGCGAATAAATTAAAAACGAAGTAAGTTAACTTAAGCAGCAGCAGCAGTAGCAGCAGCAGCAGGTACTCTTTCTTGCACGTCTCTACAAGTTATTCTTCATCACTTTTTCTACAAACTTAGTGAGACCAGTTATATAGCTTAGCTTGTATTAGTTGTTGACATTTTAAATCCAGATAAGATGAATTCATTTTTAATAATGAGTCAATATCTAAAAAAGGATTTGTTGTTAACAAACAATTCCCTAGCGTAGGGCATCTTTGGAGCCTTATTTATATACTCAATTGAATATAAGAAATTTTTTAAAACATTTAAAAAGAAAACAATAACATGTGATGACGATAAACAATCCGCCATCATCATAAATAGAGGCAAACAAATGAAAAGTCAATGAACGATCAATGAATTCACAATTAAAATACTGAGCATATTGTATAAAAATGATCATCATTATTATCATATTCCTCGTCATTATAATCATCATCATTATCGTTATGATGAGAGGCAGCAAGCAAATCGAACTTTTCTCTTTTTTTTTTTATTATTTATTTATTTATTTTTTATTTATTTTTTTTTATTTTTTATTTATTTTTTTTTTTTTTGTACAGGCATTGTAAACATTGCAGTGTAGTATAAATATTATACACAATCACTTCACTTGTAGTCACTTGTCATTGTCAAAACAGCAATGACTAAGAGTTTCATGAATTCGAAAACAACAAAAAAAAAAAAAATTAAAAAAAACAAAACAGAAAAGTACAAAAAAGAAAAGGAAAATAAAAAATAAAAAAATTCATGCTCTTCGTGATCAATTGATCATCAACATTATCGTAATCATGATGATGAGCAACAAGAATAACAATTCAAATGTTGAATGCTTAGCTTAACAGTCAAAATATTAAATACTCATAAAAAGAGAAAAAGAAAAGAAAGAAAAAAAAAACAATAACTGAAAACTTTTCGTTATGAATACTGTTGGTTTGTGTTTATGTTTGCATTTTTATTTTTTTTTTTTATATATAGGAACTGAAGTCTGAAGTGCCATTTGATTTATAACAATGTAAATATAACAAACTTAGTCCCTATATACATATTCATCTATTTACATATAATCTATTAATAGTCAAAGTGGTCTAAGCCATGTATTAAAAGTAATACTTCAAAACATGGTACCAAAAATATATATAAAAATTTCAACGTTAAATAAACTTTAAGACATAACCTCACTACACACCGGTTTACGTTTTCTATACTCTTAGTAATCATCCGCTTCGAATGTCAAATGGCTGTTTACAAAGCTTCTCTTTTTCACTTAATTAAACAAATCTTATGACTACAGTATCGAGACGTGTCGAGAATTTAATTGACTTTTCAACTTCTATATAATGACCAAAAAACGAAATCGCTGTAGCAATTTTTGTCGGTCCGTCTGTCCTTCCATTTCCTGCTGAAATTACAATTATAATCTCAAAATTGCGTTTACGAAAACGAACTTGGTTTCAAAGCTACGAAAGGCCATATTACCCATATTTAGAATTATCCATAATAGATAGTTCTGCTTACAATCAACAATAAAGAGCAAAAAACAAAGTTTCTTTGAAATTTCGACGTTAAAAGATTTTACTAATAATCAATTGGCCATAACATTTACCGATTGGTTACACTCACTAGGTTGGGAGCAACAACCATCCTGTATCCCTCTCCTTTCTCAGCTCCATCACAATACATGTATGTGATGGTGACAGACCGTGGCCGATTAGTTATACTAAAAAAAAAAAAAAATTTATTTAATCATTACTTCTTAGCAAGTAATTGCCTCTTCTTTCATTGACAATATTCATCGTTTTCGTTCAAATGCCCGCCAATCAATACTTTTTGAAATCTCCCCATATTTCTTTACGTATGGCCACCACGTAGATTAAACAATTCAAATGCCGCAGAGCCTCGCAGCTTCAACATGCTTAATAAAGCTTCTTCAAATGTTATTATTCCTGCATGCCTTCGGCCTCATCCAACAGAAGCAGTTTGTCAAAAAGCGCTTTTTATAAGCTGTTACAGTGTAGTTTCTTCCTGAGCACTTTCTTTAGTTTCTTTAGTCCAGGATACAATTATTAATTTTTTTTTTTTTTTAAATACGTTTATAAAAATAATTTGACTTTTAATCAAAACACAAAATGGCATACACATTGCATGTATGTAAGTATGTATGTATGTATCCATAGTTCATTGCGACAGATTAACTTATAAAGTGGCCATGATCCGGCTATAGCCTCCAGATGAAAACTTGAAGGAAATCGTTATCAGAGCTGTTTAAGTCGCTAGAGCGAGAGTGGCCGTAATCCATCTACAAATAAGGGGAAATTGACTGTTGATCGTTTCGAAAGAAGACTCTCAATAAGCAACCGGTTATCCTTCGCGTTTACAAAGTGTTGTACGTACATTTCCTATGTATTGTGTTCGCTTTAAGGAAAGTGAATATTTTTTTGAACATAATTCTTTTTTTAATTAAACAAATATTTTAAAGTTCAGATAGATCAAGCTTTTATTATGTCAATCGATTTAGAATCATTTGCTGAATCAATTTAATTTTGTCTTTCTCTCTGCTTTTCCACGTATGTTTGTGTCCAAGGTACAAGTTATTTTGGACAAAGTTTGCTATATTGTGCTACTTGGGATTTTAGCCTAAGAACGATCTCTATTGAAAATGGATTAGATCGAAGGACTATGTCCTACTTTTTAAAAACTTAGTAAATAAAAAAAAAAAATGGAATTTTCAAAGTCATAGCATTTCGTTATTCTAAATTGTTACGCAAAATGCGAATCGGATGGGCTGATATAGCCAGCCATTCTTTCGTACGAAAATTGATCCGTGATAAGGAAATCAAATTTGATCTACTATGCTATGACAAAAATGAATCCGTAATTTGACGTAAAATCTAACCATAGCAAATTCGAATCACATGGATCTAGTTTTTCGATCCGACTTCATATAAGAGGATATGCTTTTTGCATTGACGCAAAGATCAATTATTGCTTCATCGAAATAAACGAACAATTGTATAGGTCGAATTCCAAATAATGCATCATATCGGACATCCTAAAATAAGTTTCGATGCAAATACACTCCCATACAAATGGGAGTAGATAAGCTGAGAGAAACAGGGCTTTCACAATAGCAATACGCCAAGAGATTGACAGAACCGAGCTGAGTTTACCCAGTTTTCGAACTCATTGGTCTACACCCAAAATAAAAGACAACGAACGCATTTCTGTATAAATGAATCCAATAACTATTCATACCAGAATAGATAAATATTCTTATACTTGAATAAGCTAAAGATGAAATAGTTATGAGGCGACATCTCAAACTTCAAAAGTTTAAAATTAGTCATAGTATTACCAGGCAAGTTTATGTCTCTCTTCTCGGATGAGGATGGAGCATCATCTGAGTGGGGGGTATCCATAGATCGGGCTTGCGCAACTATGACATTTTTACTATCTTTGACAATTGTTTTTGTTGGATACTAAAAGCTCCATGTAAGATGAACATAATTTCTTTTTTGCTATTTCCCAATGTATTCAGGGTATCATCGATACGACTTATTGGAGAAGAAACAATAAAAAACGGGAAAGAGCTGATTCCAACTTCACATTTGGTTTCCCCCCAAAAAAAAAAAGTTCTATAGGGATTACATTGCGCGAATGAAAAGGCTAACCGAAGGCATTATTTTGTAAGAATGCGCTTCTACCGAATCTTATTTCCTGTAACTTGACTATCTTGGCGAGTGCGAGACATCTTACAAACGCTTGACAGCACCGTAGAGACATGCAATGGAAAAATAATTCTTAATTAACCACAGTAATGTTCAGCTCTTGTGAACGATGAGTAATTTCGAAATTCAAGTGATGATGAAATTATTTTAACGTTCTTCGATAAGGAGCGTTTAAGCAGCAAGTACTGCAGTTATTTCACCGCCAACTATTATTCGTTTTCACTTGTGCCAGTGTGTCAATCACATTGCTGTCCTTGTCGGAAGCAATCTATAGCAGCTTACTTGAAAAATGTCCAATTGTCAAGGACAGCATATAATCGGTAAATTGAAGATGCGACTAATGCTCCCGTGTACTGGCGGCGATATTTGCCATTTTCCTGATTTAGCAACATTGCGTAGTGAGTACATTAGTTCTAAGTTCTTGGAGGCGATCGCCAAGATCATTAAAAGGAAAAACTTTTTAATGATCTTCTAGTGTCATTGAGTATGCGGTCGAACTGATAACTGAATTGGAATTGCAAGCAGTTGTATATGACGGCACCGTTTACACAGATTTCCAAAAATTACTTTACGGCTATGTAGAAAAAAACAACAATTGTGAACATTCTTGATTTAGGCGATTTTCCTAATCAATGGTATTGTGTTCGCTTAACGATAATAAAGCTTTCAATGCGTTGAGTTTTCTGTTTCTTTGCAATCTTTCTTTTCGTTTATTATCGCTTAGCTTGCTCAAGCGTACGCTTCAATGACTTAAAGGTCAATGTCTAGTGAAACGTAAAATGCTTCAATTGCTGTTGAACAAATAAACTCTTTATTGGGGCATATATGGACACATTTAATATGTGTACATTTAATGTATATGCCGGGGCAAAATGTCAAAGAGAGAAAAACTTCAACTTGTCCTCAATCCTCTCTTATTCAAAATTTCATCTCTTAATGGCTCATGCAATTAAAACTATTTCCTCGTGCTCTAGAATATTATAATCACTTTCACGACAAATTATTATTTTTTAAAAATATTCCAATTTTTTCATAATCATTTTTATACATTTAAAGAATACACAAACACACATCATATAAATAAATTCTCTAATAATTATAAAGTGTTTAATGCGAATAATTTTCGAAAATAATTGCAGAAGATTATGTTTAGGCATATAATACACTGATCAATAATTCCCGGGATTAAATAGGCATCACAAACAATTTGTTGTCTTGCTTAACTCAAGTCTTTTTTAGAAAAGGATTGGTAAGACGCCTAAAATATGTTTTAGTTCTCGTAATGATCTCCACATTTGATCTAAACATTATTCGTGGAACGTACTTTTGCGATTTGCAAGCAGTTAATATTCGCTGGATGTTAAAGTGAGAGAGTACGGCAGATGGCCTGGCAACTCGAACTTTAATATGTGGAATATTGTTATCCGCAACGCGTTCATATTTGTTTTTTGTTTTTTTTTTTTTTTAGCGGTTCGTAAACCAGTTTTCTCATGACCTATACGGAGGCTATACGGAGTGAATGTACAGTTTTTCGATATCTTCAGGATATCACATATTTCATATAAATTCGCTTCTTGACTATCGACAATAATTTTCAGAAGTTTTTACACGATTCTACGGAAGGAAAGAAAAGTAATCACGCTTTTTAGGAATCCACAGCGTTTAACGTCATCGCTGTCCAACGTCCCCGTTTAAGATTAATAAACGGCCAACAACTCCCTTGAACAAGAGTTATCATAACACTTTTCAGCTCAACACTAAATTTGAATGGTATTTTTCCTATTGAACAAAAGAAATTTTCAAATTTTCAATTATTTTGAAAGTATAATAACAAAAGTAACCTCACCAAGATCGAAATGATCGAAATGTTACGAAATATTGGTAGACGTCCTTTGACAACTTATCCCTTTGTAAAAATGATATGGATTTTATTCTTTTGAATGGCACATTATAAAGCCATGGACGAAACGATAGCATACCATTAGGTCACAAATTTGATAGAAATTTTAAAGTGCACATAATGAAAGGATTTTTATATTGGGTTGAGAGCGTCCTTTAGTGCAATATTATCAAGAAAACGTTCCTTTAAAAAGCTTACAGTTTTCTTTTCATTTTCGTTCCTTTATCGTTTGGTGTGTACACTGGATGTACACCAGCCAACACGAACAGCTTTCAATATTAAGGTCATGTCATCGTATACTTTCGCCTTTCTATCAGCAAATTAGATTTTTATCTATGTTAACGACTCGACACATCTGAAGAGGAGTAGCCATCGTAGGAAAATACGTCAATATCAGAATGGTTTGCGTAATGTCATGAATAAGATAGGATAGGGAATCTATTAAATAATATTTAATAAACAATTTTTGAAAGTAACAACGAATTAACTGCAAGAAGGAAGCTTGGTATTCTATGCCAAAGACGACATGACACAGAAGCTTCTTAAAGGCACGTGATGCAGATGCAAAGGGCGATAATAGACGTGATATTAAAAAAATATTTTTAACAATTTGTGTGTATTAGTTTACCTTAATTTTTATACTCATCACCGAAGGAAGCATCGGAGACCCCCACCGCCCCCTCCCCCCCTACAAAGTATGTATATTTTTGTGCAATGTTTGTTGTAAACATTGTTCTGGCCACTAAAATGAAGCTATCGACTTCAAATTTGGCAAAGGCCTTGCAAATCCTGGCACGCAAGTTGGTATTGAAAATAAAACAAATTGATCGAAGGACACGCCTATAATGCTACGTACACTGAGAACACATCTGTTTTTCAAAAGGAATAAAAAATTGTCTTTGTTTGCTTCTTACTCAAAAACTACAGCGGATATATTCACAAAAATTTCACCATATATTCTATGGGGGATGGTGTAGTAGCTGTACAAAAATGGCCATGCCTACTCAATTCTATAGTTGGTCATAATTTCATTTTTTTTCCAAAACCTTTATAACGCACAGGAGCAAGCCTCAAACACTCCACAAAGTATATAAATTGTTGGCTAGTATCAAATTTGGAATGCACCTAAGCATGTTCGTCCGTTCAATTGTCCGTCTGCGCAATCGTGTAGTGTCTGTGGTAAACATTCTCCCGTTAGCGCAAATAAAGTTTACGCCTGCAAACTTGCAAAAGAATTTGAAAATGACCTCAACTTTCTAAGAAACGCCCCTAAAACGCCCACACGTCTGTGTAGCAAAAACTGTGAACACCCCTGTTTTCGACGTTTTTTTCTTGTGACTTAGAAAGTGCAACATATACACCAGATAAATTTGTATTTTTCCATTCCATTCCAATCAGCCACGCCTACCCAATATAATAGAGCATGAAAATTAAGTTCTTTCGTCTTTAAAATATTCGGTCACGACCGAATATAATTTTCTTATTTGCGTTTTTTCAACTAAAACATTTTACGCTCTCTCTCCCTCTCTCTCTCTATGTATGAAGAGTTGTCATGATTTTTCAAATGGTGTTTAAATATATATAAATGTTTGCACAAATGTTTGCATAAATTACTGAACATTTTTTTAATTTTTTTTACTTCATTTCTCCAGAGATTAAGGAAGAACAGACTTGTATTTACCTTAAAGCAACTTTTGTGAAGAAGAAGAAAATTAGCGTTCAATCGCTTAAAAATCGTGTAATTGTGATTAAAACACAAAAATTATATGTGCCGTGCTTTAAAACAGTTAAACGATTTTACGAAAACTAAAAAAGCTAAAATAGCTGAGATATACGAGACGATCTGTTTCCCCGACCCGAATAAAATATGTCTCTCTCTTCTTCTTTTTATTTATTTATTTATTTATTTATTTTGTCTTGTTTTCTTGGTGTCAATGTGCTAAACATGATTTCCTTAGTTTTCCTTTACTTCAGTTATATATATCCGCTGAAAACACTACTGTTGTTACCATCTAATTATTTCGTTTTTTGCTGTGGATTTGTTTTAGTAGAAACTAAAAGGTCTTCTTACTTAATATCACAAGCAATTTTGGTCACATATTCTCATCGATTATAGGGATTTTTCGCTGTCGATTTTATTTCGCATTTTTGTATCTTTATACACATGTCTGTTAAGCACTTAGTGAATTAATTGAAATTCCTCAGCGTAGCAGAAAGTAAGTCATGTTTTAGCACTAATCTCAGAGCATTTCGTGAAGAGTTACAAGAAGTTTTTTTTTTTTTCTTAAATATTGAGCATATCATTAGGAATAGACACTGGGTATGTAACTTTATATATTCTTTGTTTTCCTAATGAAATTGTATACCAGTAATAAGCAGCTAAAAGATCCGTCGACACCTACTTTCGCATTACTTTGCATCTAATATTTAAAATCAGGCTATGATCAAAAATTAATTTTATATAAGCTTTGCAAAGTCCTAGAGATATGCCTACCTATTATTGCACTAATCGAATTCGAATCATTTTTGGAATCGATCTAAGGTTGTCTGTCTGTCTTTCTGTCTGTCTGACCTCTCTGCATATATTTTTGTTTTTAACCTCCAGGTCGCAATTTATGAGATATTTTGATTAAATTTACTACAAACTGACGTATTCTAAAGTTAACTGTATCGAGTTTGGATTAAGGAAGTACATTTTTTGGCCACCATCGTACATAAGGATTCCTTTATGATGGAAATCAGTTTGTTATAGTAATTTCCCATAAAAGTTAACTGGACCAAATTTGAATCACATTAGGTCTATTTTATGGACCACATTCTATATAAGGGTCCTCACGAATAGTAAGTCCTTTGGCAAAAAAGTTTAACTTTTAATATTTTGATGAATGAAAATTGGTTCATAGTAGCAATTCGGCATTAAAATTAACACTTGGAAATTTGGTTCACATAGGTCTATCTTTTTGGACCCCATCATGTATACGTCTTATTTCTAGCCTATAGTTTTATTTGCAGTTTTTTAATGACCAAAAACCAGGTGAAATCCTAAAAAAGTAAATTGAGTTCGATCATCCTGCATTGAGGCGCTTTTGCGATACATAGATGGGCCGACGGACAGAGAGACATGATTCCAGCGACACAAAATCTAATGCTGAATAAAAAAAAGTTGATTACTTTTACCCTCGCGAATCTCAAACATATAGATCATACTAAATTATTATTCACTTAATAAAATTTGTGCCGATATTATTATGAAGAAATACTCATAAAGATCTATAACCAATACGAACTTTAATTACATTTTGAACATGAAAGGAAAAAATGAAGCATTTTTTTTTTTTTTTTTTTTTTTTTCATTTGCAAAAAGGCAATACCGCGCCACAAACTCATTAAAAGACATGTACTGTCAATGCGTAGGATTCCGTAAAGGGAAAGTTTATGTTCGAAATGATTTGTAAAACTTCATTGAGTTGTTTTGGCCACTAATGCACTTTTCATTCAAATCAAGACTTTAATTGACTCTAAGCGGCATTTATGACGATTACAAATGCCAGACGTAACCTCAATATCGACAAATCGTAGTTTTTGAGGCATCGTATGTGCTTTGAAATTCACTCGTTTTTCGCTGTAGACGAAGTAAATAGTTTTGTATACATAGACAGCCTAGTATATATATATATATATATATATATATATATACTATATATATATTAATGCCATTAATCGATACGATTGCTGCTTTTTAATACGGTGTCCATTCGTGAATGGTATGCGTCTATGAGCTTTTTTGCCTGCTTGTATTATCCATATATAGAGGAAAATATTATAAATTTTATGTTAAATGACCCATAATACGAACCGCTCTAACTAAGCAAGTAATCTTTTAAAAGAATATCAAAGTGAAATATCTAAAAAGAATCAAAAAAAAAAAAAATAAATAAAAATAAAAAAAATGTAAGAAAAAAGAAAAAAGAAGTTTGTGTTGTGTACAACAACACGAAATGCCCTCTTTTGCGGAGCACACATTAGTGATTCTGACTGACAGAACAACTTTGCCAAACGCGAAAGAATTACACGAACTGTATCACCCATATATAATACAAACACAATTTGTTGTTGTCTTTTGAGAAAAGCAAAATAATAGGTAAAGAGTCTAAAACAGGGAGAAGGGTGAGCAGTTGGCTAAAGGGGCCTGATATCGTGTGCCTCCTGCAGCAACAAGTACAGTCATCTTATTCTTTTTGCTATTTTTGTTTAAACATCTTTTTCTCGATTTTCTCTTAAAAAAAAAAAAAAAAAAAACAGAATCAACATAGCTATAATAGGACGTGTTGTGTCTTGGTCATCATGAGCGTCGTCGTCATCATCATTATTATCATTGAGGTTTGATGCGTACACAAGTATAATACCAAATGGCAGCGTAAAGGAAAGCAAGCAAGAAAGATTCGTTGGTATTAGAATAACAATTTTGGCATTTATTGAACTGGCCGTAGATTGGAGCGTAGTGGAGGTTCGAAAGGAAAATGCCAGCCCTCTCCGAATATCTCTATATATGGTTTAATATGCTTACAAATCTCAGTGATAGATATTTATTTACTTGTTTGGCTGGTAGCAACTATAAAAGCATCATTAATTTTATATTTTGTATCTCCTTTGGCCATAAAATATCGTATGTTAGAGAATATGTGCGTACATATATGTATATGTTAGGTGAGATTCTCACATGTCATGCACACATAACGTTCTCTGCCCAATTCCGATGTCATTTGCTTTTCTCTTTTCACATATTTATGTACTGCGATAAAAAATTATAATTTAATAAATTAATTGCTATCATTGAAAAGGCATAATATTTATTATCTTTTTTAACTTAAACCGGTAATAGTATGAGAAGCAAAAAAAAAAAAAAAAAAAAACATATTATTATAAAGTGTTAAGTGAGTTAAAATGGATATAAAATCTGTTAACGAACAGCTAAAATTTTTATACCCACTTTATTATGCCTACTTGCAAGAGGGATCTTTTCAAAGGTTTCATCAAATTTCCAATTGCAATTAAACTCCCTTTACTTTTTATTTACTAACGTAATAAAAGGTGTTATAAAGGGCTTCTCCCTCCCTCCGCTATTCAAATATTCATAATAAGCGTTATTAGAAATTTGCAGATATTACTATTTAAATTAATAATGGAGGGAGCGAAGAGATTTAGATGTAAAGCCTCTTTGAAGCAAATGGAGTTTTGCAATAAAAGGAGCTTTAGTCAGGATTTCCTTTCAGTTCATCTTTAATATGAAAATTTATACACAATTAAAGATTTGTTTTTGTTTTTCTATTTACCGCACTTGGAGAAAAGAGGTCAACGATTCTAGAGGGCGTTATCAAGCAAGCAAAGTACGCCATTTTTCGGGTCTTGATTTGAAAGATTACTAACTGAGACAGTTCGAAAAGAGACCGACAGGAGTTGGTAAACGTGAAACGCTACATGATTTAGGCTTATCTGCAAGTTGTCGCTATCGAATCGAACTTCGATCTTGAATTCCTTTTGCCGTTGCCGTCGTCATGTCCACAAGAACTTTGGTTGCTACGATTCGTAAAACGCCATCACGTGATTAGTTTATTCGGAAAACCCGAAAGTATTATTTCAATTATTGATGAAAACTACACGAGTTGTAGTTAGCGTTCAGTGTAATACGTTATGGCAGTCTGCGAGCATGCTGCTGAGGGCCGTGGAATCGGTGGATATTTTACTGACTGTTGAAATCCATAATCCTCATCCATTCTTCATATTATCGCTATATAAGGGCGTTCGTTTTAAAGCCCAAAACAGTCCCAGTACATCCTCAATCTCCTAAAGTGATTACTAAGTTAAAAGCAATAAAATTCCGATTTCGTCCGCAATCTCACCTACAGTGACAGAACCCATTCTTACCTCAATAGCTTCGTTGATAAGCCAAGTTGCCCCATTTTGGGTTCAGAAGACCAATGAATGCCATTGTTTGGCTTTTTGTTGATTTTTTTGTTTTTAATATCAAATTAAAAATGAATTTGTCGACAAAATCCCCAATGTGCGCTCGATGTTGAGTTGAGTTATGTTTTCAGAAAATTTTTGCTTTGTTATTCTGGATGCAAAAGAGACCTTCAAAGAGAAAAAGAAAATGGAAGGCCAACCACACGTTTATTTTGTTTTTAAAGAAATCTACAAAAAAGTTTTTTCTATATCTCAAGATTCGGATTTTCTGCCCTACATCGCACTCGTGGTACAAGGGTATATGAAACTTGTGAGGATGTAGACAACACACAGAAGTACTTGAGATAGACGCACCTTTTATTCAGAATCATTTTGTGAATCGATCTTAGCCGTCCGTCTCTGTCCGTCTGATACCTGCCCATGTAAACTTCTGCCGCAATTTTTGCGTTATTTTGACGAAATTCGGCAGATTGACGTGGTTTGGACCAAGAACGAACACTATTGAAAATAACTCGGATCGGGCCACTTTTTCAACTACTTCTCAAATAACGCGTTAGTTTGAAAAGTCAATTAATAGATAATTATAGGGTAATGTAGGGTATTTAATAGTTGGCTGTGCCTAACTACTATAGTATTTTTATTTGTTTTGTGTGAAAACTCGAATATTTCTTATAAATCTTTTAACTTTAAGAATTTTCCCCGTCTAATGGAACGGTTAAGTGCATTGCTTCAGATAATGACTATCTGTATTTTTTCATCGAGATGCAGATCTGGTCTACGCAAAAATCGTAAGCGAAAGTGACGTTTCCTGAGATATTTACGAATTTCCATTGCCGGGTCCTTTGATGTCTAAGCCGTTCTTCGCTCTGACCAGCAATTCGGTATTGCGATCAAATAAAGATTTCGATCAGTGCGGACTAGCATTTAAAGCGACTACTTTGAGATTTTCAAAATGTGAATAGTGCGATGGTTTCTCACTGCGTTTATAATAACAAAGAATTGTAATTACTGGATAGGATTGTGATTGTGATTCGTCAATAAATTTGTATCAAAGAGTTTGATGGAGACTCATAAGTAGGACTAATCCGGCATTGGTGATCAATTAAAGGCAAACGCGTATAAAAGTGTTTTTTCTTTTCTTTCCTTTTTTGTTTTTTAAATTTTCGTTAAACAACTAATTATTTAAACAAATAATAATAAAACTTAAGTATCAATAAAATGAGCTTACTTTTCAAGCTCGAATAATTGAAAGTAAACGGGGACTTTGAAAATAGTACAACATCGTTGAGAAAAGATAAATAGAAATTTTATATTTTTTTCTATTACAATATCGGGAAATGTTTCTCTGGAACTTTGCCTTTATTGCCACGTTAATTATAAATTAATTTATGTTAAAGAAAAAGCAAAAATATATATATACATATTTATATATATCCTGATAATGCTCTACGTCTGATAATTACATTAAATAGCTATTAAGTCAGATTTCGTTCTTCCTGCTGCCATAAATTCTTGCAACTTCTCCACTTGTAGTAAATGAAATTTTGAATAGAAGTTTAAACACGATTTTCCAATAATCAAAAACAGAGAGGAATAAAAAAAAAAGAAAGAGAGAAAAAAAAAAAATGAAAAAGTGCAGAAAACATAAAACGACATTAATGTAAACTAAACCACAAAATAAGTAGACAGTATGTCGCATGTTGTGTGACACCAACAGCCAGAACATTCGTTGGTAACATGTTTCATACAACAAATAACATGAAACTTGTTGCATGTAGCACAAGAGTGCCGTAAAGAGATTGTTACCACTTGGCAAGAGTGTTATATTTCTGCAACAAAAAAAAAAAAAAAAAGAAAAGAAAACAAATAAATAAATAAATAAATTAAAAAAAAAAAAGGCAAAAAATGAAACGAGCAAAAAAAAAAACATTTCGCAGTTCATTGAACAGTATCATAGCCATGTACATGTGTATGTTGATGTATACGTTTCTCTGTATGTGTTAAAAAAAAAAAAAAAAAAATTACGAGATCTTTTTCTCGTCTTTTTCTTGCCTCGCAACTCATAGTCTCATTAGCATGCAAACAGTAGATAAGATGTTTAAAATTTGTGGTCTATAATGATGACTTAAAGAGTTGAGCGTAGTTTTCATTTTTGCTGTTGTGTGTGTGCGTTGCTGCTGCTGCTGCTGTTGCTTTATTATCTGTCTTTGTGTCTGTCTGGCAATATCAAGGCATGCATGGCATATAAAAAACACTTTTTACATGTTTTTAATGTTGTATCTATCAACAATTTGCATTGGTGTTGTGATGTGTTGTGCTGGGTTCGGTAAGCTTATGCAAATGTTGCGCATGTGCAGTTTTTGTTGCTTTCATTTTTTTTTTTTTTTTTTTTTTTTTTAAT
>CCAG010008282.1:0-28496 GCA_001077435.1 Glossina morsitans morsitans
TTTGGTAGTGTTTGAAAAACGGTGCCCTGTGCGGTTTTTTTTGTTTTTTTTTTTTTTTTTTTTTTTTTTTTATTTGAATATATATACAATTTTTTTTTTTTTTTCTTTTGTATATTTCTGCTTAAGAGTCGAAACGCCAAAGCGAGTAAAATAAAATATTTAAAGGTTTTCAAGGTTAAACGCGTGGCTTAAATGATAGTTTTCTGTTTATTTTTATTTCGGTATTAAAACAAAGCCTCTCTTGCACATAACAATAAAATGGATTTTCACTTTTATTTAAAAAAAACATATAAACATTGTTTGTTTTCAAGGACTAATGAAATAAAACTTTGCAAGATATTAACGCCCGACCCGAAACTGGCTGTATTGCATTATAATGAATGTCTTTACGCCAGAGACTCTCAAATGTTATAAACTAGGGGCAGAGTCTTATTTTTACCGGATTTTCTAAGAGATTCGTTTGCTTTGTCTTCAAGTATTTGACTAACTGCGAAAGGAGTTTCCTTCACTCTTTACGCATTGTATTAAATGTATCCCGATATGGCTTTCAGGAACTCTTGACAGTGTTGCTCAGTGACACGATAGATAGAACGGAGGGACAAATAATTTTGATACAAACTATATGCCAATAAAGGCGAAAGGTCATCGCATCCCCTCTGGAGGAATCAATTGAGTACAATGTAGTATGGATTCTTTAAACCCATCGAAACCATCATTAGCGACCGCTATAAACGCCAACTGATGATATGTCCAGACAACCCTAACCGATGTCTGCCGCTGTATTCGTCAGATTTTGCTGCTTATGCAAGACTTCGATTCTTGTGACCTCACCGGAAAGATGAGTATTCTTATGGATAGCTTTGGAATTGAAAAACAAGAAAAATGTGTAGCTATCGAGCGATTATACTTTAATTAAAAAAACTTTTTTAATTCACTTTTTAGTTCAACCGACCGGATAAACTATGCCGCTTATCGCCAACGAAACAGATAAAAGATTTATCCTTGGGTTTGTAACATTCGTAAATAAGCATTGGAGACTTTCTCAATTATACAGTTTGTTGATCAGTGTAACATTTTGAATCGATTCAGCGATATGTTTGGCGCTTGTTCTTGGAGCACCCTCATTTGATGGGCAGGAAACCTTGTAATGTAACTGCGTTTTATAACCACATTTACAACCACATTAACAATGAGCAAAAGACAATAACTCTTAACGCTTAGGAAATACCGATCACTGAACCTTAAGATTACCAACTGCTTAGCAGAACACATTTACAATCAAGAAAATGCTTTATATAGTTTTGATACCGATCATCGCAGGATAAACTTATTTTATTATTATTATTATTATAAATTTTAGTCAGAGAATAAATTCCAAGACGAAAGTCTTAAAGCACTAGCAACTAAGGCAAACTCTACCGCATTTAAGATTTGAGCCAGCGACCATTGAGTTGCTAGCCGAGACTCTTGCCTACTTGGCCACTTAGGCGGATTAAACGTATTTTAATTTCCCTTTTCTACCCAGTTAGGTCCCCCAGACATCCTTGATTCTGTAAGGTAATCGGATTCGTGTGACACCAACCATCATCTCGTAACAAAAATTTTTCAATATTTTTCCTATGCTGATGAAATATATTCGCCTTGTGGCACTTCTTTGATGTCCATCAGCAAAACGTTTTTGCAAGTGCATAACATATCTCAGATTTATTTTGAATTGGTCGTGTCCGTCCCCCTGTCCTTTCGTCAAGTTTTCTTGTAGCGTACATTGTGACTGTGATGACACTGAAATTAACAGAAAAAAAAAGTGTGACAACTTTAGATATATGCTTGGGATGGCGTGTATTCAAAATGGTTTGCAAGACGGTGAAGTTAATTCCGATGTAAAACGCGTGCTTCTTTTTTAAGCCTTATTGCTTGAACTAAGTTTATATTCTCCATCTTCCGCCTACCACTTGGTGGAGGCTTCGAGGACACACGCGCTTGGCTAGCAGCGTTTCACTTGTAAAGAAAATTTATGCAAATTTCTCGATGACTGGTTTGTTTCAAGAGCGGGTATGGGCGAACGCTGGCCCGTGATGCGATCGAGTCTGGTCTGCTACGTTGAAAATTTCAATTAATGTAATTTGATCGTAATTAGTACTGCTGCAAACGAATTGTATCTGCATCCACTATCGGTTTACTTGTGCGTAACAAATTCTGCCTTTCAATGAAGAACTTACCGTTTTCGACGGACGATTTGACGTTTTTCGTTTACACCTCCAGATTTCAATGGATGAAATCCGATTTTCAACAGATCATTGCATCGACCAGTAAAGTCTGATCGGACATTAGAAATTGCAAAATAAAAAAATGAAAATGCAAACGAAGATCAATCTGCGTTGAAATTGGGCTTAAATTGTTAAGAATTTCTATGCGAAATATAGGAAAAAAAAAAAAAGCGAACGTACACAACAACAGAGTCGTTGTAGTCGCAACGTTGTGCGCAGCCGGTAGGATTCGAACCTACGCTCCCAGAGGGAATCTGATTTCTAGTCAGACGCCTTAACCGCTCGGCCACGACTGCCGCTGACGGAAAGCTGTAATGATTTGCACAAAACTAGCAAGAGACGTATTTTAACCAAAAATAAAAAAAAAAACATGAAATTATTTTCTAATAAAAAAATTATTCAAATTTAATTCTCGTATATCGTGGTATGTAAACGGTAGAGGAGACCTATGGAATATTCATCATTCCGAGACAATAAACACTTGAAAAACGAACAAAGTGGTGAACGTAAATTTCAATGAAGAGACTCAATGCAAAAGAGAAAAGGACGGATTCTACAACCATATCAATTCCAAAAATCTATAAATGCATATAAGTACATTGACATGTGCATATGCGGTACATAAAGAATGGAAAAACCACAAGGTGGAGTCTCACATACCAGCAGGTCTTGTAGATTTTGTGTTGCTATTGAATGCCGACTTATAGAAGAATAAAGAATAAGCCGCCACATCACACCACCAACAGTCACTAATATTATTATAATAGATGTATAGGAATACTAGTGTTAAGAATATTAACCGCAAAAGAGTTTGTAACATTTTCTTATAGAGAACCAGAAATCATTTAGAATCCGAAACTGTTAATACCACATATGTGCATACTTCATAAGCAGTGGCGGCATAGGCTTTTGAAATGTTTTTTTCCCCTTTATTTTTTCATAGCAAAATGTTCGATATTTTTACAACATATTTACGTAGTGATGGTTTTCTTAGTCATTTACCTGTGATGATGAAGTGCTAAAGTGCCAAATCAAGTAATACAAAAGATGGCATTGGTTTAGGTAAACATTTCTTGTCTTTTCTTTCTTTCTTGCTTTTTTAACTCTTTGTTCATTAGTTCTTATGATTCCCCGCATTTACTGCCAAAGCAGTAAAATAACTAATTATGAGTTGAGCATCAAGAGCAAGAACAATAATTATGCATTCATTGTTGTATGCGTTCGTGGGTATGCATTACCTGTTCGTCGCTTTTCGATCATCTCCGTTTATGATATAAAATAAAACGAAACAAAAAAAAAAAAAAAACAAAGAGTGTTTTATGAGATTTTCATGACTGTTACTCAAACACTTTACTCTTGGGTATTCCTAGTTATATAGTCTTCATCAATAGTATAATATATGGGGCGTTGGTCTAACATTAAACGCATTTAAAAGCAAGTGAATTATAAATTTAATAACCAACTTCTTTTTCATCTTCTTCTTTATCATGCTATTCATTCAAGCCAAGGCCAAGGAAAAAATTGCTGAATGGTGTAAGTTATGCCTCAACTAATGACATATAATTTACTAATTGGTGTAAAAGTAGACGAACACGATAATTTTACATATAAAAGTTCTCATATGTATTTAGTTGTTTTTTTTGCTTTCTTTACGTACATAATTATATGGAATGTAAAGAAAAATGAGCAACAACATGGACGACACCATAATGGAAATTTGGAATTAAAACTTAATTTGCTTCGAAACAAATTTTACGATGTGTTTACGATGTATACAATTATAGGTTATACGGCTAATGTGGTGTTATAGTGCAATAATCTAACTACAGTACGTCATTATTTCAACGGAACCAAACCGAACCGAACCAAACCAAACCAATCCCTAATAATTTATGGTGCTCGTATATATATCTATATGGCGCAAACTGTCGATTGTTGGCTCAATTTGTAGTCAGAAATGAATTCTTCCGAACCTATTCTTTTCTCATTTCCATTTGCTTTCTCTTTTTGTCTTTTTGTCTTTTTTGTTTTTGGTTTTTTTTTTTTTTGTTGTTACGAAATGCTTATCATTTTGTTCGTTGCTTTATGCGCGTTTATGGCAGCTTATTTAGTTTGCCAATGAAAATGTTACACATAAATTGCATATTTTACAGTCTAAAAAAATACTAAGCCTCACGATATCGCGGAAATCAAATATTAAATCAAAATTTAAAAAAAAAGAATAAAAAGCGACTTTAAGCACACTTCACGTTGTTCAATCACTCTCTGGCATCATGCTTCGTTATTCTTTTTCCCAAAATTTCTAAATAATTGGACGAGAAACTTATCGCAATAATAAGTTCCTAGAGACGTTCAGAGAAATAAAGGTCTTACCACTCAAATTTGTTTATAGTGTGTGTCCCCATGAAATGATAGTTCAAGGTCCACATTACATGATCGATGCATTAATACATTTGATCCAAATCCTTTTGCTACGCGATCTATCATCATCATGGGATAGCATTACGTTCTTTCGGGCCATAAATCCGGATCACCTTTAATAATTTGTATTATTCTGACTACTTATGCAACATTCTTAGTTAAATCAGACGCAAACATGGAAAACTTCTTGGGTGCTTCAGCTGTTGAGCCGATGTGGACAACTTTCCAAGACGATTAATTGTCTCCTCCGCTATGCACTGCTGTAGATGGCCGTTGCTTTCAGGAAAACAAGTCACCTTTCATATTACCCGTCGACTCGACGCATCCTCCTACAAAGATAATTTCAAGTTCGAAAATGAGAAGCAATCAGACGAAAGTTCGCCAAGGACCTGAACGATATTAATTCAATACGCAGAGATTGACTTTTTAACATAATCTGTGGTAAGTCGAGCCACTTCGTGTCCGACACACAAATAACGATGTTATAAAAGTTCTTTGTTCAGGTTTCGATCCAACTCTCTAAGATGAAGACGACGGTGTCCAAGCACTATATTTTATGCCACTTATATATCTACCGTTTCGCAATGCACGATTCTTTGTAGCTCTTCAGAATATGAAATTTCAGTGAAGCTCTGATTCGAAGGGGAACGAACTCTTTATCCAATAATGTAGTAAATAGGGGCAGACGCTTCGCGAATATATTGCGCGACAGGTGGCACTCGAGTTGGGCTCTATAACAAAAGTCAATTTCATTTAAAAGGTTGTCTAAGAACTTCTTACCACAACACCAATGTGTATGTGTACGTTATTGCTGTTTCGCCAGAATTTTATGCTGCCTTGAGTTAATTAATTCCACCTTAGTTCTCGGAAGTTTCCTGAAAGCTTATACAATCATGGAAGAAAATGAACAAAGTTATCGCTCCTGAGCGGTTTATGCCTGCCGTACGATTATCTAAAGTTGGCATTAATGAGATTGATCGATCATTTATTTTTAGGTGAAGTAATCTATTATCCGCTTTCAACAGCCTGCAGCCTATGGAATTCATAACAACTGACTAAGATAAATCTGGGGAACGGTTTTCCGCTAAACTACGCATATTCATCATATTCTTCGAGACCTCTCGATTGCTCCGTGCCGCGTTGGCGTTTATTGAAACTCAATGTCGAGACTATTCGAGCCCTCAAATATGTTTGAAATTAACGTGACGTAAAAATTTGACTTATCGTTAATTTTTTCTCGCTCCCGTTCCATCATTCTTTTCTCTCCTTTCGATTCTATATCTTATTGTATAATTGAAATTATCAAGTGCACAGCAGACATTTTTATACCCACCACTGTAAGCTGGGAGTATACTCTTTTCGTTTTTTTTTTTCGATAATATATGTAACACCCAAAAGGAAGCGTCAGAGACCCTATAAAGTATATATATATATATATATTCTTGATCAGCGTGAAATTCTGAGTTGATTTAGCCATGTTTCTCTGTCTGTCTGACCTACCTGTGTGGTGTGTGCTGTTGGCACTCTCCTGGTCGCAAAAATGAAGATATTTGGTAGAAACACTGGAAGTTTCTGCACGCAGGTTGGCATTGAAAATGGGCCAAATTGGTCGGAGCAGAAGCGCGCAGTGAACTGCACGCAACTCCGTTTTTTTTTTTTAATAAAAATTTTTGGATACTTGTTCGTTACTCGGAAATTATAAAAGTTGAAGGGCTGAAATTTTCCACATTTACTTTACGAAGCGCTCCACTCCTTACGTGCAAAAATGGAAAACAAAACCCATGCCGACACAAAGTTACAAATGATTACATTTGGCTTTTTCCACTTTTTTCAGTTTTTATGCTCTTTTATGATAAAGTAAACAAGAGCGAATGTTTCAAACTATTTTGTACACTCATTAAATGACGACATGTTATCTGTCTAGAAATGGGTCCATTTTAAAATGAAGGATTGTAGACACCGCGATTAATTTTTTCTTAATAATACCAGCGATATGGATATCGAATAAGAGAACTTGGAGAGAAGAATGCGAAAAACATAGTGGTGGGTGTGCGAGATTCGGCCCCCGCCGAATATAATTTTCTTACTCAATGTTTTTGTTTTATGAAAAAAGTCTATTTCAAAAGCAATGGCAAAGGAAAAGAAATTTGGTCGGAAAAATTGTCCACTGCTGTCTACGTCTATTGTCCTATTCTTTTTGGTACAGTGTGACTTTCGGTTTTTCAAATTACCTACGTACGCACTCATATTTTGGGCACTGGCATAAAAATCAAATACCAGCAGCATCAGGGGAAAATAATCCGTCGATTAAAAACAATGCTAAGCACAAGGAGTCAAATCGGATGAGTGTAGAATGGAGCAGAACATATTTCATTTCGGTAGTGCCAGCTCTTCTTTGACATAGTTTGCCTAGAGTAGCCCTTTTTTCTTTTCTTGTTTTAGTTTCCGCTTTGTCGAGTTGATACCGCTCATAACGTGACGCACCCAAAGAATCGTTATAAATGGACATGCCAAGCATGGATATTAATGGTCCCTTTGATCATGATGTTTTGCCCTCCCGAAATTCTATCGTGTTCAGTTTTAATAATTTTGCTTCGAATCGCCGTTTTTTTTTTCCCCCGGCCCATGGAAAGCTCTCGAAAACCACTTTGATGATGACATCTCGACGATATATCGCGTACTGTTGCATTAAACATATCACCTCTGCTCTTAGATAGAAAAGTTACAATGTAAGTGATGCTCACAGGCAAAGTAACACCCGACATCAATTAAATTTTTTTCGAATCAGCCGCTACCGTAAACTTGTGCGTTGTTTACAAAGTGTTACATAAGTGTTTCAAATTTGTTTCTTTTTTTGTTTGTTTGTTTGAATTTTTACATCAAGATATTTTTTTGTGAACGCTTACGGCTCATCTTAGGCGATTTCAATCGATTCATTTACTTTCACTTTATTTCTTTTTTCTCATTTATTAAGATTTGAAGCTTCACTGATTTCCCTGAGTTGTGATACCTGATAATTAGAGTGTAGTATGAGAAACACTTTTTTTGTATTAATATTTTTTATAGCAATTAGCTGCAACTGTACGAAGTTTATGATGAGTGTGAATATGAAGAGAGATGCGTGTCTGTCTTTCCACTTAAGAACTTTGGCAACTGAAAAAAAGAAAAAATATTAAAGTTTTAATCAAACACAACAAACATTTTTGTACTTTGTGTTATTTATAATTTTATTGTTGATGCACACGAAACATACGATAGCTGGACTTGAAAAATATTTCGTTTTTTTTTCATTTTTTGTTGTTTTATTTTGTTTTGCTTTATTACATCTTTCTTTCTTTCTTTCTTTCTTTCTACCTTCTTGGTTGCATCGTTTAGATATATAATGAAATATGTTATTAACTGGTTCGTTTGTTGGTTGGCTGGTTCGTTGGTGAATTGTGAAGTTAACTGAATGAATGTCATGCCAAAAATTGTATACATATTTGTTTAACATATTTTTTACTTTTTATTTTTTTTTTTTTGTTTACTTATTTCATAAATATTTATGAACAAATAATTACAATTTGTTAGCTAGTAGTTAAACGTTATAATATATATATATATATATATATATATATATATAGGGGTCTATGCACACATCTGTAGCAAAAATTAAATAAATTTCAAATGTCAATAGCAAAGAAGCTTTTCAATAAGCAAATGATCGGTAACTTCCCAGTTCAACTGCAATAGAGAGCGATTGCTCGGAATCCAAGAAAGATCAATATTTTTTTTTTAAATTAAAATCTCCGGAAACAAAATTCCTTAACTTACAGCTCCATTAATGTTCCCTTCATGCACGCTTGCGCTTATGGCGCGTTTTTTGCACTTTCCTATCACGTATTTACTTCTTCGAAATTCACATATGTAAAGGTATAAAAACTGTTCACTCTTTACTGTGTACTTTAATTGAAAGTGCAATTAAGGTTCTTATGTAAAGTTAAAATTCGATAAGTCGTGGTTGGCGAATAAAAAAGTGAATAGAAGTGTAGCTGCGCAAACGCGCATAGACTCAACATATAAAGTGTGTCTATGTCTTTCTTTATAAAATGAAAATTTATTTCAACAATTAAACACTTGTTGAGGAAGGAATGTTTGTTTATTTCCTGGCTAAAAGTCACACCAAATTTATCAAAGCTGTCGTGTAAAACTGAAATGAAAATAAAACGACTAGATAACCACTTCGAAAAAAAGTATAATTTCGTTGATTTATTAAGATCTCCCCCTTAAATGCGAAAAGAACGCATATAAGAAGTGTTAAGTATGATTTGCACGTATATTTGTATGTATATGGGTGGAAATGTGTGTTTACCTGTGCAATCAGCTTCATAGTTATTATTATTTTTTGTTTTTTTGTTTTTCCTTTTATACCACTGAGCTGAAACGGTTTCATGTTGAATACGGTTTCCTTTTAGTTTACTGCACTTTTTTCCGTATGGGATTAAAAAATGTTAATAAATCGAAAAACCTATGATTATGATAATTTTCCGTTTGCTCATATATTTTAAAAATTAATAAATATAATTATTTTATTTTATATCGTTAAAGAAGAGTATAAAACAAAAACATTTAATATTAAAAAAAAAAAATAAATAAATAAATAAAATAAAAAAAAAAGTAATTAAAACGGCCAAGTACTAGAAACTTATTCATTGTTAAAGTAAATGTTGCATGCTCGCCGCTTTTAAGAAAATCTATCTTAACATTGGCAAATTTTTAAGAATTGTACCGTTGACCATTTTGGCATTACGGTTGCGAAAAGCTTTTGAAAGTAAAAAAAAAACCTACTTTCGTTAGAATATAAATCGTAGCATTATGCCGATCGATATGTAAACAGTTTTATTTCGGGGCCCTTTGGACTTATTTTACATTTCAATTCTTCAAAAAACACATATACATACATGAAAAGAGCATATACGCTTGGCTCGGTTGAGGTTGCTTGCCGCGAATACGTTGCTTGTACGCCAAAAAGCATTATGCATAAGTTAACTTAAGGTATATTCACAAATTTAAGTAGCGCGTGCAAAAAAAAAAAAATAAATAAATAAATAAAATCGTCGGTTATGAATAGGTGGGCGAATAAATTAGTTTTTTTGGGTCTTGAAAACATAATTGTTTTCTTTTTTAAATTGCGTTCCGGGCTTGCTGTTCTACCGATTTGTTTTTTTTTTTTACCACTCAGCTGCCTGCAAGAACCTTTAATATTTTTTTTGACCAAATTTGAAACCGATAGCTTCATTTTTGCCGCGGAGAAATTGTTTATGCCAGACATATTACCGTTAGACAGACGGACATACGTATATGCTTAAATCGATACAGAATTTAATGCCAATGAAGAATATGCATATTTCTTATCCATAAATCGATCTCGTATTTTATACGATTTGGAGAATATAATAATTCGTTCTCTGCAGTTTATCACCTTTGTAGCAAAGTTTACGAAACGCTTAGCTTACCTTAACATCGATGATATTGGTCAGTTATTCGCTTTTCAAGCAATGCTTTCGTGATTCGAGTACAAAAATGCGAAAATCGGCTTCGAACCTCCTTTCCTCTATGTAGATCCGAGGATGTACATATACTGTATTGGATTTCGTAAGTGTTCTTCTACGAGTGAAATATGGACGAATTAAATTAATTTTAAGTTAATTTTATTAACTTTCAATTATTGTTACATCGTTTCATCATAATTTTCACAATATTTATTGCATTTTATTATAATCTCTTCTGGTATATTATGTATATGCGTATATGCATTTATGTGTGACTATTTGTGTGTTACCAATTTAACAACCAATTGACCTGAATTGCATTTAGTCACGCACGCAGTCTTTCTTATGATTTCTTCTACTATAAGAGGCCACTCGCCGGTGGTCCTCAATCAAGAGTATCTGCGCAATTTTTTTTAACACGTGTATACATCTTCATTTCAGGCCTGCAAATGAAACGTGCGTGCAAAAGTGTAACCATGTCTTTATCTTTGTCCATATACGCTTTATAATTATCTAAGAAAATTAAATTAGCCGATATGATGTTTTAGTCATTATTGGGCATAGTTTTATAGGAATTTCATAGCGTAGCAATGGAAGTCGGTTTAGTGTTCAACATAACTGTACACGATTGCGACTACACTGTGTAAGTAAGATTTTCTGATTCCAACTTAAGGAAAGACGGAAAGCAAACACAAAAACTATAATACGGTAATTACTTTTTCTAACGCAAGCCTGATTAAGAGTTCTGCAACGAAGTTTAACTCATCACGAAATTCTATAGCCTTCAAATGACAGAAGAAAACTGCCTGCCTTTCATTCCGGCGTTCAATTTAACACTTAGATTGCATTAAATTAGAAAGCAAATGCGGTTATCATCTGCAAAAGGATCGGAAATATCCGAATAGGGTGATTTCGTCTGCATTAGAAAATCTCCAAATATTCAGCGGAAGCCTTTAGAGCTGCAAGCAGAGAGAAAAGAAGACATTTCAGCATATTTTTATGTCAAATTACTGTTGTGTTCTAATTCTCATCATAAAATATTCAACAAACAATCAAACTTCCTTATCATGTAAAGGCTTTCTTCTTATAAAAAGAGTTTATAGATTTCAAAACACAAACCTTAAAAACAGGGCCACATTTGTCCAAATTTACTCACTCAAACTGAAATATAGGGGTATAGTAAATTTCGCCTTTTCATGAAAGCATCGCCGAACTGATCAGTGCTGTATTGTGTCAAGTACAAAATTCGTGGCGTTCTTTACCATATTGAAACATATTTATATAATACACAACTTTTGATAGGGAGTATATTAAGTTTGTGCGGATGTTTGTAACACTAAGAGGAATTTAAGATAAACCAACTGACCGACCATCGACCGATTTTATCCTCTGAATCGATATAAGTTGTCTCTTTATCCGTTTGACTATCTAATGTCCGTCGCATTTTTTTTACTTGACAAAGAAGATAGATGATGAAGTGTATTAGTCGAGGTGGTATATGATATTGAATCGCTGGCCGACCTTGTTGGGCTAGAACATTTTTGCTTATTTTCTACAACAAGAACAAAGTTTCAATTACGACTTTTAATTGGTCTTCTGCCTCCTGGCATTGTCGTCAATTACCCATAAAGGTATATACGAAGTTTGATTTTAGATAATCGTTGTCCGTGGGAGTTTTACCAATCAAACGCATTTATATTTTTATACCCACCACCGAAAGATGGAGTATATTTCTTTATTCAAAGCATTTATAAGACCGAGGAGGAAGCGTTAGAGATCCTACATATTATATAGGTATTTAATCAGTACCAAATTCTGAATCGATTTAAGCATGTCCGTCTGACCGTCTACGTAATGTCTGTTGTAAACATTCTCCTGGGCGCAAAAATGAAGCTATCGACTTCGGATGCATCCGAAATATCAGAAATTGAAAATTGACCAAATCGGTCGAACGACGCGTCTTTCTTCTTTATAACACTCAGACACAACTTTTAAAAACTTCATAAAGTACATAAATTCTGTGTCAGAGAGATATTTTGAATGCAGCTAAGCATGTCTATCTCTGTTCGTCTGATTATCTGGCCATCTGCTCAACTATGTGATATCTGTGGCACGTTTTCCTGCTCGCAAAAATGAATATATCGTCTTCAAGTTCAAAGACATGTCTACAAAGCAACATAACGGAGAGCAATTTTGTTTTCTTGAGTTTTTTTTGTCATTAAATTACAATAGATACTCGGTAACAAGTTCCACGATTGTGCTGCTGGAATGAAGAAATTAGCCACGCCCATTCAGTATCATCAGGTATGAAAATGTGGTTTTTGCATTTTTGTTGAGTCTTTTCTTAGGGCAATATTAGTGGGTGTAAAAAGTTCGATCATAATCGAAAGTCAATTTTTTACTTGTTCTTCCTTGTTTCGCTTACCCCATCAACTGGCCTTGTAATGAGCAATTCTTCAAGTGAAACCTAAAACTTTGCGCGATCTATAAATTTCCTATATCTGTTTTGGAGTCTTCCCAATGCTCCGTAGTTCATAAACGTGAAAGAACCTTATAATCTAATCTGAATATGTCTAGTATCGAACGTCAAAAGAAAAGAAAACTTGCAAAACAATTATGTGCGAATAAGGAAAATATTTTTTCACCAAACCAAACCAACATTTTCTTGAATGGTTCGTGATGATAATAAATCTACATATACAAGATATATATATATGTATATATATATATATATATATACAAGAGATAAAACCAAGTTATCCATAAAATCATGTTAGTAAGCGGAATGTATTTGCGAATATATCTTTTGGGTATATTTTTAGATGGAAAATTATCTAAAATCTATGAAGATTTTGTTTAATGTCATTTCCTTCATTTTATTAAGTATTTACTTATGCATGAGTTTTCAAGTGATTTCACAACATTTAATTTGCCTTAAAACGTGCGTATTAAATTTATAAACTTGTGCAAAGTACCATCGCATTTGTATGAATCTGTTTATGTACGTAGAGTTAGCACGCGTCCTACTCCATTGCCATTGTTAAACACATACGAACACACACACTCGCTTATACATATATATATCGCTAATACATATTTATATATATATACATATATTTATATGCATAGATACATGTACAATTTTACAGTTTGTCTGTCTGCCTTTGTCTGACTTTCATTCATTGCCTTTTACGTACGTATATACGTTGATTTGCGTTGCCCATATATACAGAGTTTATGTGCCTGGCACCTCGCAAATATTCAAGTTTCAAGTTCAACGTTTATGGTTGTGCTTGTTTTATTTTTCGAGAGATTTGCTTTGCATTTTATTTTCGTTTGGTTTTTCTTCTTTTATTTATTTACTTACTTTTTTTTTTTCTGACTTTTTGGTACTTTTCTTTTTATACTTTATTGTGTTGGTGGTGGTTGATGAATAATTTTTAACACATGGAGAGGTACATAAAGTGATTTGAAGCTGCATAGGAGCGGAAATTAGAAACCTGCACATAAATATTTTAGATTACTTAGTTAATATCGAATTGTTTAGATTATTATTTTGTGAAGATCATCAAACATAGTATGCATGGAAAAATAGTGCAGCGATTAACGGAGGAAATGATAAACAATAAAAATTTGAAGCCTCAAGCTCGTTTACAAGGGTTAATTCTACGTCTAACTTTGCAGTAACGATCGGTCAGAGTTGATTTTTGAGTTAAAGTATCAAATATTAAGAAGATATCGACTGTAGTGATAAGCGTCCGTTAGGATTTAATTCCGATTACAGCGCGAACTGGCATTAAGTTGGAATTTACCATCTAATCCTATAACAGCCCAACATGCGTTTTATCCGAGCGATTCATCCAAACTTAGTCTGATGATTCCAGTTTGGCAATTGGTTCAAATATATTTACATATATATCCCAGACCAGTCCCAACTTAATTACATCAAATAACTAGAGTTAAATGAAACAAGTAAAAAACCTTATAGCGACTTTTTAAAATAAAAATTGATTGAAAAGTAGTCCGATCCGAACCGAATTTTCAATAGATTTCATTATTGGGATAGAACATGTTGGTGTATCAAATTTCATCATATTCTCTCAAAAATTGTCGCCTATAGGTTTAACACAAAAAACATGACGGACGGACAGACGGATGGATGGATAAACAAGCTTAAAAGCTGAATCAATCGCAAGCCCTTCTAGGCTTTGCATAAACTTCATATGCCGTTGTATCACAAATGCTGAAGGGCATAAAAAGCAAAATAACTAGAAAGGAGAATTCAACCGAAGCATTAATCCTAATCAAATATTAGAGATAGCTGTGAGTCGAAGTTCAATCCAAATTGGAATTAAGTTTGTGAATACAAGAAAAGGAATAATAAGTGAAGTCAACGTAGTCACATTGCCGATCAAAGGAGGAAAGTGTAAAATGACTTTAAAATGAAAATTTAGCATCTTAATAACAAGCCTTAGTAAGTCTAGTGGCTTTCTGGCCAGGCTTTTTCGTTCGAAGGGTAAAGGTTTAATCGGAAGGGAATTTCGTACTAACGATCCCGCACAGTGACTTTCGGTTGAATTGTGAAACGCCTGAGTATATCGAATAATTCTAAATTGCAATTAAGCTGTCAACTGTTGCGTTAACTCGACTTTAGATAACTAATAGATGCGTTTTAAGATGTTCTTTCAATTCTTCTTGAAATTGTCTTTAACTTAATTAAGGTAATGTATAAATTTCGAAGCATTCCTTTATCTCGCTGTTGTCATCAACAACCGAAAGTCGTGTAAAATTTGCTATTCTAACGTACTCTTATTAGTTCAAAATGGAAGCATTACTTTTAGTATAACATCGGAAAAGGAGAAGACGTGCGTCGAACAAAGGCTCAAGCTTTAAGAGTTTTAAAAGTTGAACGCTTAGGCGATTTATTTAAAAGTTTTGCTCTGTGTGTTACTATTACATGCTTTGCCGAAGTTCATCATGTTAAATAAATTACATTTTCTTCTTTCTTTCAATTAATATTATTTCTCTATTGCCATTTTAGTTTTATTGTTGTTGTTGTTGTAGTCATTTTATCAAACCGCACAATAAATCGTTCTGTTGCCTCCAAAAAGAGGAAAATTCACTTTGACAAATGAAGTCAACAATTGAAAACTGGATTTTCGTTAAATACTTACTTATATACAAAAATGCAAATCTAAATATCGCGGTATGTAAGCCTATCTGTTGTATTGGTCCGTTTGAAAAGTTATTGTATTGCGTGCTTAACAACAACTACTCGAACATGGGTTACTTGTATGCATTAGAAAAAGTTGAAAAAAGCTTTTGTAAATTTCAAAGTAGATTTTCGAAAAAGTTTACGAATATTTTTACCCATTTTTTTTTTTTTTTTTTTGCTAAATGCAAAATTCCTCAAATTTTTGAATTTCAATTTTCGCAACAATTTTCTTTAAATTAACCGGAGCCGCTTTATTATCCATATAATTATGATATAAATATGAAGATTTCTATAGGACCCTTTGTTTTGTTTTTTTGCGGGCAATCACTTAGCTTCTAAGATGAACATGAGTATTGGAAGGAGCTTGCATAGAATTGTAGCGAAAATCAAGAATATAATAGGAAATTGTTTTCAAATCTGTCAGTTTTGAAACTGTAACGTTGTCGAAGTCGATTAAATCAAATTTGATCAAATATTTTGTTTTTTTGGTTTTTTTGCATTGGTCCCCTACTACTCCACAGGGAAACTTATTATTATTATTATTATTATTATTGGTAAACACTTTCGTCTTATCTTATCAGCATTTAAACATTTGACTCTTTACAAGATTGAGAAGAATCCAAGGAAGTTCATTGGTTCCTTTAAAGTTTTAACTATGAAGAGATGCACAACTTTTTTTGTTATGTTATGAGAGTATTTTTTTTGGTTAATTTTTTTTTTGAGTTTTATTTTTGTTTTTTTATTCTATTTTAACTTATTCGTTAAGCACGAACTAAAAATGAATAACCGGCACAAGTTCGAGGTCACAATGGTTGCAATAACTGAATTCTGTTGGCAATGCTACTGCTTGTTGTTGTTGCTGATGCTTTTTGTAGTTGCATCGACAGCAATGAAAACATGATAAAGAACGATAAACGCACCAGTACAAGCGCAAAACTATCAACACAAGAAGGGACAAATAAAAATAGATCAAGATGTGAAATATTCGCTTTAACGAAGAATCTTGGATACCCGTCCTGTTATCCTCTGAAGAGAATATATATAAAAATCGTGATGTTACTAAAATCAATTGGAAATTCTTAAGATCGCCGGAGGCGAAATAAATAAATAAATTTTGAATAATGATGACTTGTTCTTTTTGAAACCATCGATACTAATTTTAGTCTACGCTTAACATACCTGTGACACTTGATATGTTTGATGCGTAAGCGAGGCGAGAAATATGTTTTCAACAACATTTGCCGACAATTCGTTACGGAATTATGCACATGTATGCAATGTATTGCCAAAAGTTATGTCAAGAAATTTGCAAAAAAATGAATAATTTTTATTACGCTTCTCTTGCCGCAACTAAGTTAGCTTAGAAATGAAAACTTATCACGTGAACGCTTGAATAAATAAAATTTTTGAATTTCGTCTTCTTCTTTGCCTTTTCCGATCTTTTAATATTGAAATTAGGGAGAAATACAATCACATGGTATTTAAGCTATTGCTTATTCCTGCAAACACCTACACTTACCTAAAATGATGTTACAAAAGCAATACGAAAATTAGTATACCTTTATTAGCTAGAGACGAGTATAAAAAGTAAAGACGCAAGTAAAAGTCTTGTTGGCTGAAAAAAGGAAGGAAAAAAGAAAAAATGAACAATAAATGAGAGAAATCCGAGAGAAAAATAAAACACAACATGAAATTTCAGTGAAAACTAAACATAGATATCAACTTAACTTAAACCAATTGCAGCAATAGTTGCTGCTCAAGATTTAACTGCTTGACTTACTTACTGACTGACTGCTTTCCCTACAAATTAAATGAAAAAAAGAAAGGAGTAAAATAGTTTTTAATATAAGTGTAGATGGATGGAATAGATGGGATAGATGGGGAGACGATGTGTACAAAATATTAATAGTGGCTGTTGAGATTATTATGAAAAACTTTAAATGAAAATGAATGAAGAAAACAAACAAAAAGGAAACGAAAAATATATCAATAAATAAACAAACGAATATAAAAATTAATATGTAAAGGTTAAGTGAGAATACTCTGCCCTGATTATATACAATTTAGAGCACACACCTCTCAACCTAGTTACAGTTATTACAAATCAGTTAGTTTTCTTCACCTTATCGAATTCAGTATTTTTTATATAAAATTCCTATATGAAATTAAAAAAATTCTTACGCAAGATTTCCAAAAAATTATCCAGAAGGATAAACCTATAGCCTGTTTTTTTAATTCTTGGATTATATGATGTCATGATGTTGTTTTTTACATCACTAAGGTGGCCTTTAAGTTTTTCATCGCAAATTCATGCAATCCAAGATTTCAATATAAGCTAAGAAAAAACGGGAAACATTTAAGAAAGACTTTATATTAAGTCCAAGGTTTTCAACTGATGAAATGGAAGAGGTGTACGAGAGGAAGTCAATTGAAACAACAAAACACTTAGATTTGTTTGTGGCTGCAAATTTATTTGTGGAAACTACTTTCATTTTCCACGCGGACAGTGTTCCTCGCGAAATGTGTGTGCGTCTCACTCACGCAAATCTTATATACTTTATGAAGTTTTCAAAGTTTAAACTTCTGGGTGTTATAAAAATTTTGACAAAGAAATATTTTGATATATTACATCATTATTTTTCCATAATTGTGCAGATACACTATAGCATCGTCCGCAGAGTATAGAGTTCAAATTTCCATAGGTTTAACTGCTTTAGTTTGCGAGTAGTGAGGAAAGAATCATTTCTTTTGCTTTCGGAAAAAAGAGGTGCTTTCAGTTTACATCGTACTATAGGCATGTTCTTCGACCGATTTGGCCCATTTTCCACACTCATCTGCGCGTAAGAACTTTAGTAGTTCGGATAAATCCGTAGTTGGTAGATTTGCGGCCAGAGAATGTTTAAAACAGATATTACATAGACGGGCAGTTGGACATGCTTCACTCTGTGGATTCTCTGAAGCTTGCTTTTGCCACCATCCTTCGATAGTGGGTGTATCAGATACTGCACATAATCGATTCGATCGAAGCATGTATGTCTGTCCCTTTGGCTGTCTGCGAAGTGTCTGCGATATAAAATTCCAAAAAATTGAAGCCGCAAAAATGAAGCATAAATATATTTTAAGTTGCTGCAGGCAGTTAGTTATAGTCTGTTTAAATATTTAAAATGTAATTTTCGTAGTTTTAGCTGCATTTTATGAAGAAAGTCACATATGTTCACACATGTGTAAGCTTAACTTTACCAATCATACTTTACTTACTCTTAATTAGTTTTTGCCTACTAACGCACTTTTATGCACATGTGTACGTTAATCCGATTTACGCTCAGACGCTACGCGTTCTTACAGGTTACAGTGCCTTTAAAACGCTTGAAACAAATAGAGGGGTTGACAGACAAATATCAAAAGACCATGCGAGACATGTTAATATTGTCTCTAGTCAATAAATTTTCAATTCATCAATTGACATAATAATTTATTTGGCATCTTTCCGAACTTTCGACTGTCCGAAATTAGGGTAATGCATGGTCTTCTTTCATTAAAACTCCCGGCCATGCCTGCGTCGGATGGAATGTTAGTATATTTTCTAGATAATCTAACATTCTAGATAATCTCTTTCTCACTTCTTCCTCCATTGTTGTAGGCCTAAAGTTGTTCATTCCTTTCGATATAACCTCACATGGGCTCGCACAGTGTCTGCATACAGTTTAGCTTTACTAATATTAACTGTATGGTCGTAAAACTCCAAAAATCAAAAAAGTTTTGATTTCCATGGAAGCCATTGATTACTATCGATACTACCAGGCGTAATATTTGATCCGAAAATGAATTACGGCAAACATCTTGAATCAATTGCTATTGAAGCTAAAGATGAATGGAGTTTGATAAAAAAAAGTTTGCATTATATATGGCCCTCGTAAAGCCTACATTAGACTATTCGTACATTGTTTGGTCCCCATTATGCCGGATATATGCTTCCTTTTAAAATTGATTAAGGGAGATATTACGCCAGCAGACTTGTTGAGTGAAGTTTTGTGTGAAGATTTAAATGTAGCAAATAGATTCGCACAACTCTATACCTATCAAGGACGACACCCAAATGATGAATTGTTTAACCCTTTTAAAATTGCGTATAAGAATGTAAAGAATATTATCCGTACTTTTCGATATACAAATTTGCTCAGGTAATTAAGATTATGGCGCGGCATGTATACTAAGTAGGATAGGATTGCCCGTCTATCTATTCTAACGTTTCTATCGTGAATATGCTTCCAATTGAATCCATGCAGATGCGCATCATTAATTATTCATTTTAATTCAAAAGGAAACTTCAGAGATTCCATAAAGTGTATACATTTTTGACCAGCATTAAATGTTGAAACGATTGAAGCATGTCTATCTGTGCGTCAATCTATTTGCATATAGTATCTGGTAGTAAATATGAAGCTTTCGTCCTCAAGTTTGGTAGAAACAGTTCGCAGTTCATCAAAGCATGTTGATATTGAAAATAGGATAAAGCGGACGAACGATACATCCATAGTACCATAGGAACACCTGCGTCTGTTTACCAAAAGGAAAAAAAATAAAATTGGTTTTTTGCTCATTCCTCACAAATTACACTCGATAAACCTATGACAATTTGAACGTCTATTGTATGGGCAACAAAAAATATTTTCAACTTTTAATTTACTATGAATGTGATGAGTAGTATAATATATATAGTCGGTTACAGTTGAAAATAATTTTCATACTTGCTAATTCTTAAGCATTAGTTCCAGTTATCCCAAGTGAAGAGTTAAGCAAACTTTCGAAATGAACATTTTGGAAACTGCTACCAAGTCGTAGGAAAGTACAAATTAATCTTAATACGCCCGCTTGAGAGTGTGCTATCATCCCTTTTACACATATGTACACATATTTGTTTTTGCTTTACAACAATTATAGATATATTTTCGTTTACTTTAAAAGTTTCTCATTTCAATTTTTTTTTTTTTAATTTTACAAGTTTTAAATTAATAATTTTATTTAATTTAATCCTGCTGATAATGTAACTGCAGCTCCATATCCCTGGACCGATAAAATCTAAACCATAAAATTAACTAGAATCAGCTTTCAGTTTCCAAAGTGGGCAAGATTGTAAAAATTCCCTTCGAAACCGAAAGATTTGGCAATGATGGTGAAGCTTACTAAATAAATTGAATACAAAAATCGCCGGAGAGAAGAAAAAAGGGTTAGCAAAAAAAAATTCACAAAAATGATTCAGCAATAAACGAATTGAAAGGCTTACGCTATATATAATTAAAGCGCATCATCAGTAACGACCAAACAGTTATCAAAACAGAAAAGAGTCCGCAGAGCAAAAGTTTCTAGTTAATAATGAAATAAAAATAACTGTAATTGTCGTAAATCAAAATATTTTACAGATTCTATATCAGGCGGGATATCGTTGGGAGAATACACGTTAAACGGAGTCTCGATCAACTGACCCATAAAAACTAAATTCATGAATAACTCGCGTTATTTGATTATTAATACTCGGTGAACTTTTTAAATCAGCCAACATAAGATATTGAAAATGATTTGAAAATATATATGAAATTTTATATAAAATCATTTCATTTACTCTGTTATCCTTTTTCTAATCTCGTAAGTTGTAAGAGTTCGTTCTTTTTTCTTTTTTTTTTTTTCGTCCATTCAGGATAAACAAAAGATTATAAATTTCTTTCCAATACAGTTATACACGTGAGATTTTTCCAATCTAAAAATTTTTGATACCGTTAAACATAAGCTAAATTAATGTGTGAGCATAATGTGGATGCTACTGATGAAGCTGCTACCACTGCACTTGATGTTAATGATGGCTGTAGACAGAAAATCATTCATCAGTGACGTTTACATATAATGTATGCAAACAAATGTGACAGCAAGCCAGTCAGTCAACCAACCGCACTGAAAACCAGCACGCAAGGAATAAAAAAAAATAAAAAAATCCCAGTATATAAAAGAACAAAAATGTAATTAAAAGCTGCCTGAGATAACTTCTGCTTTTGTGCTGTTTTATTGTTGTTGCTGTTTGCCATTTTTTGCCAACTCTAGAAAATCAAGTTAATATTAAACATACTGGCTTTGACTTAACAGAAGAAATTCAAAAAAAAAAAAAAATAAAAATAATAATAATAATAATAATAATAATAATAACGAAACATTCAAAAGGGGAAACAATTTTCGCTTTCTATGTTAAAGAGTAAGAGTTGTGTTAAAAGTAATGCAAGAGGATGCTAGGGATCGGCATTTAAGAAACATTATAATAAACGTTGTCAGTGAAGGGTAGTAAAATGAAGATTTAAAGAAAATTAAATGAATTAATAGATAGATAAATAAATAAATAAAAGATTTAATTGAAAAATTCGTAAAACACGCGAAACATAATTTGAAACGTGAATGTGTTCAGTGCAACATAGAGCTTATGTAAGGCCGCTGAAAGAGCTTATTTGAGTTCGAATAGACGGGTGGTGTGTGATTAGAGTTCGGTTTCAACCAGTTTTCTGATCACTTGTGACTTTATTATCCTGCAGAGTGCATTTATGGCGAACGGGGATGGTTTCAGAACGTTGCACTCACACAAACTGCACACACTGTTGCTTAATGCATTTCATATATTTTTTGGCTTTTTTTTCACTCGCACAACAATCCTTTTCCTTTTTGCCAGTTGTGGTAGCGGGAGATTTCAGACAAAAAAAAAAAAAAAAAAAAAAAACAAAAAAAATGTGAAAGAAAAAAAAATATTTTTTAATTAATATACTTCAATTTGAAGTGGTTGCTCTTCATGTAGGTACACACGTATCTACATATAACACATATATGGGCATATATTTCGACATATGAAAGTATTGCTTTCTCTTGTTGTGGTTGTGCTATTATAAAGGCCTTGATTCATTATATTGACATGTTTTTTTCTGTATGGATGTAATGTTTGATTGTAACTCTTTGCCAGTCAACCTGCAGCCTGCCTGTTTGCTAATTTGACTGTATGCCTGATATGTGATGAAAGCGTATTCATGTTATTTCATTCTGTACATCATTTAATTGTACATAATTCAATTATATATATTTATATTTATGCATGCGTATGTGTATAGATTCATAAAAAAGAAATTTTATTGAAAACCCAAAAAGATTTTTATTTTCGCTCAATTCTTATATATTTATTATCGTGTAGAAAAAGCCATCTCGCCATCTTTGAGAATGGATGACTTAATTAATGCTTTTCATAAACCCTTTGTTTTTGGTCAATCAACAAAAAAAAAACAATGCTTTTCTTAACACTAAAAAAGATAAAAAAAAAAAAAAAAAAAAAAAAAAAAAAAAACAATATCATGTTTTCCATTCCCAAAATTTTATTACGCGTACCTGGTATTGTTGTAATTGTTGCAATTGTTATTATCACCGCCTAGCGATGAGGGAAGCGAATAAAAAATTGCCGACAATTGCTCTTCGGTCTGGCCACGCAATGTTGACAAGCAATTTATGCAACAAAAAATTTATTTCATATTTTTCGAATTTCGAATTAATTCGAGAGCACTCGGTCGAATACATTCGATATAGAAAAAGAAAATTATATTATTAACACATTGGTCAATAATTTGCGGGACTGATATATTATATATATTTTTGCGGCACTGATATATATTCTTGCAAAGAATATTTTTTTTTTTTCGAAATTTCACATCAATCCGATCACTCGTTATGATGGTTTGACATCATCTTTAGCAAAAGACAGCTCTACAAAAGACTCGAGCAAAAGACAGCACTACCCAGTTACTAGTGACATTCGAACGAATGCATCGTATCGCCATTCGATCGCAATGATGGAAAAATTGCATGAATGCAAGTACGATAGTCCTGCCCAATTCACCATATTCTCAAGATCTTATCCACAGCGATTGTTACCTGCTGTCCAAGTCTCAAGCGAATGCCCCAACGTAGAAGATTTGAATGAAATGGAAAGCGAATCGTATATATTTTAAAGGTCCCATAAATCATTCTGCAAAGAAGATAACGAAATGTTAGAGAGTTAGTTGAACTGATTGCATTCATCTGCAGGGAGACTACGTTGGTCAACAAAGTCAAATTTTGCAGAAAATCTTCATATCAAGAGCTGCTGGCGTTCAAAAAAACAATTGATTCAATTAAGTATAGTTCGCAACTGAATTAAAAAGAGAACGCGCTTGGAAGCGTGCGGAATTTGTGAATAGAAACGAACTTGTCTTGCATATAAGACAAGGTAGTGGAAGTTCGCTATCGTTTGTGTTTTCTCTTAAAACTACTTAAAAACTAAAGTCATCGAAATTTTATTAAAAAGCGATTATGAGAGACCGAGCGATATGAGCAAAAAGTATTGCAACAAAATATAGTCAGGTTAACTGAATTCGCTTTTTTGATCAAAAGTTTTACGATTAAAATTTGCTCAATTTTGCTTGATCTTCGTATGCATAGCCTTGATGTTTATTCTAGTTGCTTGTTGTTTA
The DNA here is from genome assembly GCA_001077435.1 of Glossina morsitans morsitans. Lineage (NCBI taxonomy): Eukaryota > Metazoa > Arthropoda > Insecta > Diptera > Glossinidae > Glossina > Glossina morsitans. Next base: position 23,960 of record CCAG010008282.1, read on the forward strand.
GAAGTTTATTATAAGTTCTAAATGAAAATTATTTACCAAGCTTTCTAAATATGTCTCGAAAAATTGTTTTGAATTGACTGATTAACGTTGGATTTATTTCAGTTTTCATTAAAAATCCAAATTGCAATTTGATTGTCACCAGTGGTAGGTGGGCGACAAGGGAGCGTGGTTTTGCTAACGATCAAAATGTCCGAAATAAAATTTCAGTGTCTATGTCACTTACGGTGCATACTGCAATGATGATGATAATGTTTTAAAAACTTGCAACGGCTCTAAATGTGCCAGAGATTGTCAATAAGCCAAACATAGTTTCCTTAATCATTGTCTTTGTCCCAGAAAAGTGGGCTTTTTTTTTTTTTTAAATAATTATTCGATACATTATCTCCCTCTCGAGAGTAATTAAAGCAGAAAAATCTGCTTTATTTATTTATATAAAGTAAAATCTATTTCTCTTAACAAAAATTGAAGACAATGTTGCTAAAATGCATCTTTGTTTCCAAAATTGTCTTGGTATCCCTGACGTAACAAAGGTAATTTCCCATTATGTCACATACACTGGACAGTTTAAAGTTAAACTGAAATTTCGCTATACATATTTGCGTACAGGAGTGCTTTGTTTTACATATCGTGCTGTTTCATTGTTGCGAGGGACGGAAACGTATAGATAGGATGATTGCATTTCTGGTTGTTTGTTTAAATATATTTGCGGTTTTAAAAATTGTCAATAACGCTGCAGACTCTGAATGTAAAGCTTCCGTTTTATAATGACGGAAGGATATCTGCGTATAGAACGGAAATTAAACATGGATATGAAAAAAATATGTATACACTGCATGCACAAAAAAAATGTGTATACATAACATTAAAAAAAAAAAAAAAAAAAAATCATAATAAAACAAGCAAACAAACACACACACACACATATATGAAATTAATTTATATAGCAGTTAAGTAGAGTTATTAATTATTAATATAAAATAAATGTTAATTTAACGAGAAACGGGAAATATTGGACGCCTAACCAATTTTCACATTTTACGTCATCAAAGAGATAGAGTTTACTATTGTACAAGAGAGACAAAACCAACAATGAAAAAATAAATAAAGAAAATATCAAAAAAAAAAAAAAAAAAAAAAAAACAATGTCTGAACGTACATCGACTTTACGCAAGATCCGGCAATTCCCGTCCTTCTCAGCAAGTTTACGTTTACGTTTGACCGCGGAAAGCCATACGGTACCGCCAGCCGATAATTACTTACTTACGTAAGCAAAAGCTTTTAATCAGTTTTTGCAGCATTTGAAGGTTTCAGCGCAGAGCACGCCATAGAGGCATAGATCGATCAGAAAAAGCCTTCTTTTCCCCACAGTTGTGCTGCCGTCGACATTTGGGAACTAAAGTATCGTAGTTAAGGTAGAAAGCATGAAACTTGCTCTCTTTTTCGATGCTTTCTTATCGGTTATTGACAAATCAAGGCTTTACAAGATTTCGTTGCGCGTCCCATCCCATCCCATAATCGCAATGTGGAAACTTAAATCCTAACACAACCAGAGGTATGCACACAATAAAATTAAGGCATACGTGGACGAGTAGTCATCCTAAAATATTAAAAACATCTTTATCAATTTCTGTTTGGTCCCTAAACGATCCATTTTGTTTGTTTTATAAAGAAAAAAACATTTTTGTAATTAAACTCTTGCGAAACATAAAAAGGATCCCTCCCCCTTGATGAATCCAAGGATTAAAAAATTTTTGAAAAAAAAAACGAATGAAAAAATAAATTCGAAACTGTGTTCGTTCTATACCATGAAACCTTTCAAATTGATTTAATAGATGCTTCAAACCTGCTTCAATAAGTGGATTAACAAATTCATGGGAAACCAATTTCTCTTACAATTCGAAACACGCCTTTTCTTCTTGACATCAAATTGAGGAGGGCAGCATTTTACTTTTCACACTGTAGTACTGTAGCAGCGCAAAAAAAAAAAAACCTATTTTCTATAAGTTTTTTGGAATATAAGGAGAGGTAATAAAAAATTATAGTTTCCTTGCGACGGTTGTTGAGTAAACTGTGGCGGCTCAAAGTTTAGAATCGCTTCGATTCGAAATAGTGTTTATGTGAGTAAATTAAAAGTTTGGTGTTGACTATGAGTTCGATTACACCACTTTTATAAATTGTCGTGTCAATCTCTCCGTCGCCATTTCGTCACATATGAAATGTAAAATGTTCGCTCCTTTCGGGACAACATGGAAGGCCACTTTTATGATCCGAAAATTCTTGATTAACGGAAAAATCATTGAACCATATTTTTGTAATAGAAATACGGATTTATAATACGTATCAGGCATGCAAGACCAACACCATAACCCCTACACAATTTTCATTTTCTTCATTTCAATTTGTTGCAATATCTTGAAAATAATATGCTAAAGCAAAGTATGAGAAGATCTTTCCGATAAATCGCAATTAAGTTAATGTACATGTTGTTTATTAATAGGAGAATGCTTTCCTTGTTACTTCCTTTTGTTCGCACTTGCTCCACAGTCCTCCACAAGAATTTCTCCGATGTTGCCATTTTTTAACATTTTTCAAATGAGGTGACTCCCTGCCACCTCACCAAAAAAAAAAAAAAAAACGTATAAAAGTAAAAATCTTTCAAAGAAAACGAAAGAATTTTTTTTTTTGAGCAAACCATTAACTTATGTAATTCAATTGCCAAGCGATGTCAATCCTTATTTGCAGTATATAACATGTGACACGATCCTCGAATTTACGATGAGTAAACTCATATTTCAAATACCCTTTGGGAGCAATTTATTGGTAATTGTATAGACTAGGAATCTACCTCTTGCTCATATATACTTCAGTTCATGCGTACATGTATAATATATATACGATCTAAGGGTTGAAATTTTCCACTATTGGAAAGTTTTTTATTTCTATATTATAGCTTGAGATTGACTCGTCGGTCTTGTCCAGGCGTCGTGTGCATTGCCAGCTCTACTTAACCTTGAAACTCATCCCTATTTACCATTTTTATCCGTAACATTTCAATATGTATGGAGCAGATGAACGATAACACTCATGATTCGTTCAAGTGCCATTCAAAGTGATATTAGTTCTAATTTTACTTAGTGCACACTTAGAATCCAACAATTCATTGTCTACAATTTGACGTATTATAACAATAAGATGCAAGTAATGGGTTTTATAGTTCGCGCGGTCTCTTATTAACTCTCTATCTCTATGATCGAATTACAAGACTCTATTCCAAGCAATTGTCTTATAGTCTAACTTCTCGATTAGTTCGTTTGGTCTTCCTGTTCTGTCTGCACTAAAATGCAAGCCCGAGTTAATCGGACTGTTACGAATGATTTACCTTGGGATGTGACCTGTGCAGCAGGAAATGCTCTTGCCATTCCTCCGAAAACTACGTTTGAAATGATTGGCGTTAACAAATCATTTTCAATGGCATTCGGAGTCAACTGTGGTGCCTTCAAATATGACAATCCCGCTGATATCCATTCATTTTATAACCAATAATCAATTTACAAAGGGAAACTCTAAGATTACGATATGAATAAGCCAACTTAACCTATGCGACTACTAAAGTATAATGCGTGAAATGAAAACTTAATCCAAGTGTGTGACCAAAACTTGATCCTTACAAAAAGAAGGCTAATAGAGGAAGAGTTAAGACGAAGCTTGAACAATTATAAAGAGAATTTTACATCGCAACTTATAAAAAAATCAAAAATTCCTCAGTTTTATGGTAACTACGGTCGAGCCTTTCAGTTGACTTTGCTTTCCAGGATGTAATCTCGTGAGACGGCACACCGACAATCAGTTGAATCAATTTGTGTTTTCTAACTAATCAAAAATAGAACATTTTATTCACCTCGATTCGATTCGATTCACATGTTTATCAATCAATTACAAGGTTTGCATGCCACAAAACTGTTTCAAGACTTAATAAATCGCATATTTTTATAACGGTGTTGGTATTGAAAAAATTTCAAAGTACTTTTAACTACCTTTTGTGTAACTAATTTAAAAGTAGATTTAATTAGGAGACCAATTTATGGGTGCAACTATATGCAACTTTTCTGTACAGACATTTATATATATATATATATATATATATATATATGTAAAGAGTTCAAATGTTAACAAAAATCAAACAAAATTTAAATAAAAATTTATAACCTGCACGTCGACATATCAACTTTATGTATGTACATATCGAACCTACATACTGCGGAGCGCATGACCAATTTAAAAAACTGCATCACACTTATCTTTTAATAAAATACCAAAGGTAGAGAGGAAAAGAATACGGACGGTCGAAAACAAGCCGCATATTACAATAAAATCATTATAAGCTTTTCGGTAAATATAGTAGCAGCTGTATACATATACATTTATATATATACATATATATACATATATATATATATACATATATATATATATATACATATATATACATATATATATATATATATATATATATATATATATATGCGTATATCAATAA
>CCAG010008288.1:0-23488 GCA_001077435.1 Glossina morsitans morsitans
GGGTTGTCGTAGTAGACCCACTTTTCAAAGACAACTCTCTTTTTGTCTGGCAAGCAATAAAACCGCGATGCTGAAACGGTTCGAAATTGCATTTTCAGTCAATTCGTATGGTAGTCATTTTCACTCATTTTGGATCTTTCCCAACGCCCGTAAACGTCTAGAAATAGTTGGCCCATCAGAAGCTAAGATGTCCGAAAGTTCTTTGAGGCTTTGAGTTCAATAAGTCTTGCAATTACTTATCTTTGAACTTTTTCATTGACGTCCAAATCAACGCTTTGAAGCCGTTGCAATGAGCGTTGAATGGAGCAGCATCACCATAAGCTTCTAAAAGTGTTAGGTGGACTTCGGCAGCCGATTTCTTCAGATCAAATAAAAACAATAACGAATTTAGAAAATGCAATCTTGAGCGTTCCGTGATTAGCGTCTGTATATACAGACGCAAGTCAGTAATAAATACTAAAAACCGTTATATTATATAGAGAGGCCAAACTCATCGAATTTAACCGTTGTATACATCGGCACTTCCCATTGCTTTATCGCTCTCGCCAATAGATGTCGCTGATCAAAATACATGCATTTACCTTATGGCGTAAACTTTAAGGCCTTGACGTAAGGATGTCACAATACGGTCTATAATGTTCAAAGTGAAATCACAAAAATATTTGTATTACGTATGTGTACATACATACACATATTCAATTTGAAGCTGGGAGTACTTAGGATTCGCTTAAAATAAAAAACGTAAATTTTTCGAATATTAATCAGAAAAGAATGTTAATTAGGAAAAAAAAAAGTTTTTTTATTTTAATTTAAAATCATTGTTTATAATTTTCTTGACCTATTGTTTGGTTCCTTTCAACGAAATAATGATAAACTTTTAATCTTAAGCAACGCAGTGTCAATGAGAGCCAAAGGTTCATTAAAATCACATCATCATGGTTCCGACTAACTGTTTATTTGCACATGTATGTATATGTATGTTTATGCATGGATCTTTTTTTAATACCAATCATCCACAGTGCGGTGAACGCAAATACATTAACTTTGTCATTCTGTTAGTAACATTTTGAGTTCAGCATCACAGATCTCGTAATATTTGTGTAAATATCGGTTTTTTTTATTCAATCCAATATTCTGAGGTAATTCCAAAATATCTTTGTGCGAGTTATAGGGATAAGCACTTTACTGGATGTATTGATTAGAAAGAGTAATGTGAACTCCATATTCACTTCAAATCGTAATTTGATATGATTTGGCAGTACTTTGTTGGCGATTTTTTCGCACTAAATATCGCGTTTATTGGTATATGATTTTTTGATAATTGAAGACGAGTCCACCTTGAGTGGCTTTCGAACATAGGACAGAGGTGTTTTGAAGAAACTATTCAAAAATTTATTTAAAGCTTTAAACTGGAAATTAAGCAAATATTTCTCGAATACCCTAAGCTAGCCTTGGACCTTAGAAAAGTGAACTGGACTGAAAACCATGATTAAAAGAATAAAAAAATTACCGGGGGGCTGTCTCCGATAGATCGCTAGCTTGCTTTTCTAAACAAAATCTTGACGTCATTGTCACGAATTTGGCAGACAGGGAGACATATCTAAATGGATTCCACTCTTCAGGATGATTAAGAATACATATCTAAATTACAGAGTTTTTAATGCATATTCCTATGAATTATCAATGCTTTGTTTTGTGTATTTTCATGCTTTGTCCTTCCGTTATTGTTCAAGGTGTAGGTGGTATTTAAGATTCGTTTTACGGCGAGTGTAGATTTCTCTCATGTTATTTTTACATTATTTGTTTATTTCGTTTTTCTTTTTTTGTTTTGCTTTTTGTTTTTTTTTTTGTTGTGGTTTTTTGTTTTCAAAGAACCGAGTCATTCGTTCCGCTGTATGAGTTTTAGAAGCAACGCAAATTCATTATAAGCGCCATGGTATACGAGTTTGTGTTTGTAGAAATGCATACATCATCTATGTGCATGTCATTCTGTGCGTACGTTGTTTAGATTCGTGTATAACATGAAAGGTTGTATATGTGTTGTGCCGTAATTGAGGAAAAAATGTATGTTAACACGTTCGAAACAATAAAATAAATTTCAGAAAACAATTTAAGCATTTGCGCAAAAAAGAAAAAAACCCAAAACTATTGGATGATCCCACTTACTTATTGCACTTACCACTCAAAACGGTAATGGTAGGAAGTTATAACGTTTATCATTCCACTTACGATACTCAGATATCGGACGCTTCAATGATCGTAGACAATGTAGATCCTTGATCAACGTCATATATTTCCTCAATCAAGAAAGGCCTAGAATTGTCTGTCCGCTATTAATACTCAGATGTGTACATCTGGTGATGCTATAAAATAAGGGCTGTACCAAAATGTACCCAATATTTGCATTAAGTAGAAAAAGATTTATTTTTTTTAATTGCAATTTTCTTATTGAATCGTAATGTACGTCCGTCCGCTAATAATACTCAGATGTGTATATCTGGTGATGCTATAAAACAAGGGCTGTCCCAAAATGTCCGCAATATTTGTATTAAGTAGGAAACAGAATTATTTTTTCAATTGTAATTTTCTTATTGAATCGTAATGTACGTAGGATAGGGTTATGTGTGAAATAGCACTTTGGGCAAGTGACCTCCACAAACGTCCTCTTCTATCGAATTTTTCCATGACCATTTTTCCATAAGTGGGGCTGGATTTCGTTGATGCAGCGGTCAATCTACGGGTGATTACTTGGGGCTTGTTGGCGTAGGCCTTCGACTTCAAATAATCCCTTAAATCCCATAATCCCAGTGTCTTCGCAGTTAAATCGATATTCAAATCATATTTTGTACGAAATTTGCGAACTGTGGCTGACAAAATTTCACAATTTTTCGAAACCCGTTCAACAATGAAAACGATCTCTCTCTCGTGTAACGCTCCATTTTCCCTAATTTTAAACTGTCAGCTCTCAGACAATCATTTTTTTTGTGTCGCCAACATTACCGCACAAATGGCGGCAAATTTACATTTTGCGTATATTTTGGGATACTATGTAGCTCATCATTCAAAAGTTCGTAGAATTATAAATATATGTGGCCAGTATTGGCGAATCTGTATGAATTCTCAATAATATCAAATTTCCATGACATTCAGGCCATTAGTTTACAAGTTGTAAGGTTGTCCTAATGAGGCTACTTTGTTGTTGTAAAATGATAGAAAACTCGCAATTTCGTTTGTATCGATACTAAAAAAAACAACTGGAATTTCTAAGCTAAAAGTCGGAATTTCATGGAATCAAAAAGCTATTTGTCATCGTACGAATACATTGAGTGATGTGTTATGCACATACATTTTAGATTATCATAATCCATATTAAATGAAAATCTTTGATAAATCTTAAAAGACCCTGCTTAGACAGTTGAGGTACTCATCATCTCGATCCAATAAATGAAAGTTGCGTAGTGTTTCCTTAATTCTAGGCTATTGGGGACATACTCTACTTCTACTTTGGCTTTTCATACGACTCTAGGAAATATTTGGGCAAAATTGTAGGCGTCTAGCGGGCACCTTGTGCGCTTACTTATTTATATGTGGTGTCAATTTTTTGGTGTAAATTTGCTGCCGACTGCTTATTACAATTTTTGGCTTACATTGTTCAAGTATTGTAGGCGTGTTAAGGCGATTTTCATTTTATTAGCAGACTTTTAACTAAAATTAAATTAAGATATTAAAATTACGGAATGTATGTTAAGCTACGAAAAAGAAGAAGAAAAAGACTCGCTCATTTACGTTACGATAAAGCATGTAATACTGTGATCAAAGTTTAATACCAATGTCCAAGTAAAATGGCACAGGTATGACAGGTCAGTACCAAATTTCCCATCACAAGTGTTTCATTAGTGGGTTCAGCTCCGCTTGGTTTTATGGGCAAAAACGATTAGAATGTTATTGAGAAAATCTCTGAAAGAAATATTTAAAAGAAGATGAAGAACGGACTGAAGACAAAGAGCCCTCTAACCGATCATCAAAGGCACGTCACAACAAGTCAAAGATTCGATTGAAAAACCATCGATTAACGATTAGGGACCTTGCTGACGGTGTTGGCATTTCAAACGGATTAATCAGCAACATTTGAAAAGGTATTTTGCTCCCGAATCGTGCCAAATCTCGGTTGGTATCACAAACACTCAATTTCTGCATTGGTTCTTCGGGACCATTTTGTTAAAAGTTCAAATCCTGCCATTCCACAACCATTGTATTCATCTGACTTAGCCGCATGTGACATCTGCCTATTTCCCTAACTCAAAAGCCCACTCCGGAAACGGAACGTTTTGACTCAGGTGAAGAGGTACAAGCTGGAGAGTAGAAAGCTCTGAAGGTCATTTCAGAAATCGATTATACCAACCGTTTCGAGGATTGGGACAAACGCTGACATATATGTATGAGGGTGGATTAGTTTGAAGGCGACCAAATAAGTTTGGAATAATAAATAGATCTAAAAAGAGATAATTAAATTGGTCGTAGCATTTAATCGCGGATATGACACATGTAAGATCGAACACAATTTACCTTTCAACTTTGTGTAGTGCGCCTTTAGATTGCACAATATACCATAAGCCAGTATATGCAGTTAACTTTTCCATAAACTGCAAATGAAATCATAAACTTAACACATTTCGATCTACTGGTAACGTGTACAAAAAAAAAAAAGTACTTGAACGGGTTTATTGACATTTTAAATAAGCCGGAAAGAGATATAAATAATACATGAAAACGAACGAAATGACTATGAAAGAATATTTCTAACGCATGTCAGGCATGACAAGAAAAAAAGGTGATATAACATGTTATCAACAAATTTCAACGAAGTTATGCACATGCATTCGTACATATATACGATAGATAATCGTGTCCTCGAAACGTATACTAAGTTTGTCGCTGGATTTGTGCGATTCTTGGGTACCCACCATAAGTCAATTATTGTGAGTAGGACAGACAGTGACCAACACAGAGATGACCCTTTTATCTGAAGCGGGTTTTAAGGGATATACGTTCCAAATTCTGAAACGATATTTAGCAGAGACATGTTCCAACATTTTATTCAAAATTATTAAGAGAGTCTGTGCCCACACAAATGAGAGAGAAAGCATATAAATGACGGCTAATTAACAGCGTGACTACTGTTGTTGATAACAGATACAGAAAAAGTCCCTAAGAATCATTTGTACCTCAATTTTGAACAAAATGTTGGAACATCTATGCATTTCATTGTCTCCGATATTTCGTACAGTCGGCAAGTGATTATTCAAGATGCATGGTTGGCCTCAAATGTTGTGAAAGCATTTAGTGGAGACATAAGCGTTTTCATAAAGTTCATCTTGCGGAACCAGAAATTAGAAACTGTGAATACATCGAGTTTACATCAGTTTATGTGAGTGTGCGCTTTTCTGTATGAATCAGAGGAGAGAATTTTGTGCTGGCTTAACAGAAGCCCCTAATTTGCTCCACATGCAATGTTTCTTAGTTCTCTAAAGTTGGTTTGGATCGAGATGGAAGAGCGAATACAATCAAGATCGCTTCGATGTAGTGTAAGTAGGCTCACGTATAGAGGGTTCATTGCTGCTGCGAACTTATTTGGCTTATTTAGCCAAGGAAAGGGGAAAGTAAAGCCGGTAAGATGATCGTAGAGTGGTTGCCATCTTATCATAGTTACACGCAAAGACCAAGGCAAAACTCGTACCCCATCAAACTCCGTAAATTATCTAAAGAAAGTCCACTAAAGCCCATTTGTATTATAGTGTACCTACCGATGACCCATATCTTAATGTCTTAATGTATGAGTTACTGTACTCTCTGCAAGTGTGATCTCTCAAGATAATAACCAATAAATTGTACATCCCTTGACTGATACAAGTTAGGTATACATATGCACGCATCATAAATTCTGATAGGAATTTTATCATTAATTTGAAAAATTTTTATTTTAAAAAAGTTTTAATTTATTTATTTATATTTTGTTATTTTCCAGAGTAAACGATTGATAGTTTTATTTAAATCCTTAAATTTTTAAAGTTTAGTAGACTTCACGTCTGTGTACTGCGCTTATAACACTAACTCTTGAATAGAGATAAAGTTAATATTTTTGTGAACATCTCTGTGAATCTATATGAAAATGCCTTTCAAACAAACTAAACGAATTCAAATTCTGCTTATAGGAACTATTTTTAGCAATTTTTCGAAATTTGATAAGCGGTTATGGAAAAACATTCAAATATGAAACTCTATCGCGACCAAACTAGAAAATGTCGCGTATATTTACCTACATCACGTGAATCTATTTAAAGTACTTGCCATATAGAGTTTTTCGAAACATTACATTATACGTTACGTTACATACATTAGATATAACCGCAATTTGAATCTGCAGGAAGAAGGATAGGAGTATACCTTGTTTTGCAACATAAATTACCAATTAGGCATATATATCCTTGAGCAGCGTAAAAAGATTCGATCGAATCGATTAAACCCTGTCGGTCCGTTCGTCCGTTTCCTATTGGGAAACTCTAAGTCACAAAAATCGAAATACAAAGTCGATATTCAACATCTGCAGTCTTAATTAGCGGCTAATTTTAGACTCTGAAAATGGGCGTGATCTGTCGGTAACCGCGCCTTTATAAGGCAAACTGTAACTTACATTTTATGCACTAATTTGAATTTCAGGAAATAAGTTTAAAACTATTATATAAAAGGCTATGATCAGCCAACAGAACATAGAAATGAAAACTGGTGTAAATATATTTTAAGTCAGATGAAGAGGATCAGGGTAAAACTGGTCAGTATAGCCCAAGGGGCATTCTTTCATGTAATAATGTATTTTACATTTACATATTATGGGTTTGCGGTTGAGGCGAATATGACTTTCTTTGTTTTCTTTCTTCAAATTCAAACCCAAAAGTATATAGTATTAGCAAAGAAGATCTTTTAAATGAAATGAAGAGCGGGAAAGTTCGAATGTAATTTTAAGATATTTTCGTAGTCTCTTATGGTAATTACATTAAGGTTAAGCGGACTCAATTAGATTAAATCGGCAGTTTGCGATAGTGAAAACTTCATCTATTTGATGAGGTAGGCGGGCCAAAACCAAGTAGCGAACATCTTGCTTATGATATACCGTCCCCATGCTATGCAAATCCATGCAACTTGAAATGTAACTTTATTTCGTCCACGCTTAGTGTGGGCGTGGACTAATCGTGAAGTGAATTTAGCAAATATGTATCTATGCAAAAGTGGCCGGGCAAACGCAGCCATTCAGTAGTCTGCCCTACTACTTTCGTTATAAAATATCAAAAATTAAGCTTTGTTGGTGGACTATAAATACCCGCCATTTATAAGAAATTTTATATAGAAGAGGGACCGGTTCGAATTTAGTGCACGGAGCTTATACATATGTCAAATCACTATTCTCTCGTTGAATTTTTACCTTAACAGAAATAAAAATGTTTTTTATAGTGCAAGGGAAGGGGCTTAAAAAAGTGGTCTCATACCATCCAAATTTTCTGTATTACTTTAATATCTCGCAGAATATTGTTTCACCTTTTTAAAATGCGTTACAGGGTAAATGGTCATACAAAACGATCCAATCCAAACCATTTCCGATAGGATTTAGACGTGGACCAAAAGAAGTCAGTATATCAAATTTAATGAAAACATTTTAAAAATTGCGATCTAGCGATTGAATAGAAAATGAAGGACAGATGGACAGACTTAGAGGTACAGGTGTAACTGCTCGGGCCAGAAGATCATTTTGAATTGATCGCTATAATGATATCTTGGATATATCTCAAGTTTTTGTGGATATGGTATACGTATCCACGAACTTAGTATACCCTGTGCAACGAGTGATGCAGGGGATAAAAAACGCGTTAATTGTAATATATATAATAAGTACCACGCTATATATACATATATACAATGTAACACAACGATAACAAGATGTGACCTGATTTAATTATCTCGTAATAGTGGCGACTCCATATTATTTTTTTATATTTCTTTATTACATGTTTTGTTTTTATTTTTTGTTTTTATTGTTTTTTTTTTTTTTGTGCCATTGCAGACTAATCAAACGCCAGAAAGTGAAAGAGCGTATTTTTTACGTAAAAAGCCGGCTTCGGTGGTGGAGCGTGCAAAATTTGTATGTTATACTTGTGGCAACGATACACCATCCTCGCAACTGAGATTAGTGTATTGTTGTCCTAATGCCGAACGGGAACCGTACTATCCGTTTATTAAAACAATGACCGCTTTTAAAAATGCTAGTCCAATTAGTCCGCAGGGTGAGTACGAATACCTCGCGCACTTTTACCGTATAATAATAATATTTCCTATTGTTAAATATTTACATGCGGTGGGCGGCAGGTATGGTACAAATTTGCTCAACATGTTATGAGAAACATTCTAGTCGTGCTGAAGGAGGTCAAAATGCGACAACTGGTAGTGTGGGGACAGCAGCGACGGGAGAAAAGGTATTTATAAATTACTTTTTCCATGTAATATTGAAATTGTTTTCCTTTAGTTTTCGAAACACACATGCAGACAGTTTGTTATTATTTATAGCATATAAGGCGGTGCCGACGTATAACTCTATCAACGTTTTAATCGTTTTGTTAATGCGATTATTATTATTTGCTTTTTTGTTTTTGTTTGTCTTTTGTTTTTTTTTTTTTTTTTTTTTAAATTTATATGGGCTTAAGCGAGAGAAAAATATGCTGTAATGTGTGAACATTTTAATATTTGATACCTTGTTTTGAGGCGAATCCTGATCGTACTACGCTGTGAAGAATAGTTTTTTTATTTTTTTTTATTTTTGCATGGCATGGGCGATTCGTAACTGATTTCACTCGGAAATTTTAAGATTCTTGCAGTAATATCACATCAAATTTTAAATCGGCCACAACTAATAGTAAAAATCGCCTCAGATTATTGCGATTTTCCATTAGTAATACGGTATTTATTAATGAAATTTATTTGTCACATTTCGTCATTGAAATCTGACGCTCAACGAATGCACGCCCAAAGGTAGGTTACGATTAAATTTCGGTTAAGATTCAGACCAACCTAGATCAAGAAAGAGCTTGTATTGTTTAGGGAACCTTTAGTCATACTAGGGAATATTGAAAATGGAACAAGTTCTTCGTCGAAAGTTTAATTTGGGTTTTATTACGAGTACATCCCAACGCACCACTTCAAGAGGTGCTGTAAAGATAGGTTTACTGATCTTGATATAAAATATTGGATAATAAATAAATTAAAAGAAACATACATTAGAATATCAGAGATGCACTAACGCATTGCCAAATAATTGAACAAGTGCGTCTATTAAATCGGCATAGCGGAGATCAGCCAACATCATTATGATTGGTGGGTAGCGAGTATTTGGTCAATAAAGACATAAGACTAATATTAGCACACCAATCTCTTTCTTCCCACTTTATTGTGACCGTTCCCATATTACACGTGCAGGCAACATCCCCTGATTGATTGGTTATATAAAATAAAAGATCGAAAATATCAACATTCATAAGGAACTGAAAAAATTAACTTTTCTGACACAATTTTTTTTTTTTTTCCAACTCATACATCTCCACACGCTACCCACGTCCACAGATAGATAGACAGACAAAGCTAGATCGACTCGGATTTTGAAATCAAAGGTTTAATGCCTTCACAAGGTGTTTGTAAGCATAGCAAACGAAGAGGACTTAAAGTGAGTTAGTCGAGAATATTTTCGATAGACTTTTCGTTGGTTCTAATAAATATTTGAGGCAAATTCTATGTCAACATTTGTAGAAGGTCCTAAGTTCTAATTGTTCAAACTTCCATGTCAATTTTGTACGAACCTGCGGTAGACGAGACAAGAGGGCATCGATCTAAATCGGGTAATAGTAATCAAGTAACGAATACATATTAGAGATGACTTCTGACCGCTGTTTCAGATCGACATAATTCAAACTGTTTAAAGTCAGATGCAAAACTTGATTGAAGAAATTTCCTAAAATCATGATTGATTACATGATCATTGTAGAGTGGGAAAGAAGTTTTAATGTTATATAAGAATGTAATTACATCCAGGCCAGCCGATGTCTACGAATGTACATCTCCTAGTGGTCATAGCTTAATGTGCTTCTCAAAATATTTAATCTGGTGATTATTTTCTAGGTACATAATTTTATTGAAGATTTTTTACTTTACGAAACATGCTTTAGTAGGTCTAAACTTTGTCTAATATATTCATCCATATTTACGTGTAAATGTATATGTGCACATAAATATGTGGAAAATTTTCTCATTGTTAATTAAATATTGTTCTACGATTGTCTGCTGCTGCTACTGCTGCTGCTGCTGTTGCTTGCATTTATATTCTTCTCACATGGTCAGTTCGTTTAATTTGCAGCGATATGAAATCATTGCATGTTGTGCATTATGAATACAAATGCAAAAATAAGTAAGAATTGTGTATTCGGCTTCGGGCGAATCTTAGATGCCCAATGAAAAACAAATTGTGAGTTACAAAAATCATTTTTTATTACGTATGCGTAATTGTGGTCAGTAGCTTGGAATTTGCTATAAACTCTTAGATAGGAACGACTTTAGAGTATTGGACCACATTTATATGTACGTACACATATATAAAAGAGCAAAAAAAAAAAAAAAAAAACTGAAGTTAATGAAAAGCATACATCATCCTTTGACTGCTCAGTGCTTTTGAGGTTATGTAATATTCGAAATCGAAATTTTTAGGTTTTTGTAGAGACTTTTACACTTTAACTAACATTTCTTTCATTGTAGACAGATGGCAGGCGTCAGAAATGTTCTTTATAAATTTTTCTAACTTAATGGAAGGAGAGACGTGGAGGAAAGGTCTAAATGTCTCAGAATATCCCGGTATTCATATTTTGGGATCTCCGATATTTATGCTTCCAAGTGCCACAAATCAAATGGTAATGAGTAGGGTGCTTTGCTAAGTATCAAGAAATTAAAAAACTTTGTTGTTGGGTAATATCGACCTGTTCTATATCACTAATGAAAAATTCCATTGACTTTTGTCATAAAATACCAAATATTGTGGGCTCTTATCCAACTAAATGCATGCATGGAAGCTCATAGATGAAAGGAATCCCAAAACCTGAGCTCGTATAGTCATATAGTATAGGAGGGTTTATTTTTTTGTGAAAGAACAATCTTGCCATGTAAAGGTTAATTAGTTTTTCATAAATTGTTTGCGAGAGGATCCTATCCGGGGATAAGACTCTTCTTCAGTCAAAATATATTTTAACTCATTTAAATATCGAAGAAATCGGAGCCTGCGGGCTAAACACAAATATACATATGTACAGATAGACACACAGATGGATGGACAAGCTTAAATCTATTCAGAAACTTGTTCTGAATCGATCAGAATATGATTTTTTATGCGAGCCAGTGTTCTGGGCGCTACATATATCCCCACTTGATATGAATAATCCGTTATCACGAGTGCTGTAGAGTGTAAAAAGCTGAAGCAACAACGATAACGGTATTCGTAGCATATATATGTATATGTATATATATGCAGATGAATGAATAAGATTGAATTAATGTGTAGATGTTGAAATTACTTCCACAAGGCAGATAAGAAATGTCAGTAAATGTCGACAAAGAAGGTGCCTGATGTAACGTAAATGATGGGAGAAGATTTAAAAAATCCATATACACTTATGCATTTATATACATTTACATAGTATATGGGTGATGAGGGTTATCGCTGAAACAATTTGTGCTACACACATTCATAAAAAAATATAAGCTTTTATAAGTTAAAGATCAAATTGTTTTATTAAAAAGGTGCTTAATTTTTATTATCTACAATGGTGATAAGAGGCGGAAAAGCTGAGCAAATAATGAAAGTAAAAATCTCTCGCCGATTACTAACGATGATAAGCGTATATCGTCTTTCATGTCGTATTTATATGATTGTGAGAATTCCCGATTAATGTAGAAAATTATATAAAAAAGTGTTTTTTTTTTTTTAAATATATTTTTGCTTGATTTATAAACGGATTTCGAGTTTCTTTCCGTTTGTTTGTTAGTATTTATAGAGACAGATTTGCTTGTTGATATTCGCTTATGTTAGCATGATAGATGGTTATCTAATTTCAATGATACAGTGTGTTATTATTCAAGCATGAAAGGCACTTGAGACATTTAAACTGTTTTCTTAAGGATTGAAGGTCTTTTTCTCCCCTCCACTCGCCTCGTCTTTTCCGTTCTTTCTCGCTAATCCCCCGAAACCATTTAAAATACTTGAATATGTTGTTAGAGACTGAACAAGAGTGTATGTATAAGTGCTTCGCATAGTCATATGGAAGCAGGTAGGTCGACCGTATAAACGAGTGTATGAAATGTTTGAGAGCTTTAAAGATAAGAGAACCACCGCTACTGCTATATAGAAGTTCTTGAATTATGAACTATTTTTGGCATACTTTAAATGACTTTGCTTCCAATCCCTATCGGTGTAAATTTTACATATCAAAATAGTAAAATTTGAAAAATACTTTTTTTAATTTTTCTAATAAAAATTACGTTAATATATATAAATAAACGCATACTTTACCATTGGCAATAAGCATTACTTCCTAGTAAAACCATAACTTCATTGGAAAAAAAGGAAGCAAATTAATCATTAACAACATCGCCTTTCGAAATGTGATTTCCATTGCGAAAGAATACCTGGTGTCATATTTCGCTAATCCTTTGTAGCAAGCTTTACTTAATCAAGTATCTCTCCGCAGCGAACACATCTGGTAAAACCCATAGTTGATGAGTTAGACAATGCATAGTCGGGAATGATGAATTTTTTTTTTTTACATGACCACCGGTCTTTCTTTGAAACTCAGCTCAATTTTATTAGCTCACTGGCAGGTCTATTACGTTTAAAAAACTTCTAGTAGCTATGCATCTATGGTCCCTTTCAATACATAGGATGGCCTTGAGGCAATAGGTACAAGGGTTCGTCGTGAATAGCGAGTATTGGCCATTTTTCAGTTATACAATGCTGCAATGTTCGCTACGTGATCTCATTTTCCATCACTCAAAGTATTCGATGCATTCACGCGCGGTATATCTTAAAGCTTGAAAGTAACATTTTGACTTGGACTTGCCATCAGTATTATTTAGGCTGCTATGTGACATTAGTTGTGTTCTGTCTCAGAATAATTGAAAGTTTCAGTGTTGATAAATCTTTCCTTAATGCAGTGTCGGAATAGTTTAGGTGATGCTATTTTTTGTTTTTGTAAAGTCGTTCTACATATAGAAATGAACCAGGTCTCGTTAAGTCGCCTGTAGCCTGGAAATGATGTCAAATTATTGCCTTATGAATAAAAACAACATTCCAATGGTAAAAAACTAGAAGTTCGTTATTACAGTTCCGTCATGCATATAAGAAAAACTACAAAACTCGAAACAAATTTGTGTAATGGCAGATGAAAAAAAAAAAGTCCAAGAAAGAAAACTAAAACGAGACAGAGAAATGCTAGCGCTTTATTAAAAATGTATTTAGATGAAAGATATTTAATATACATTTTGCGACAATGAGTGCGACATCTGTTTTCCATATAAGTTCAATTCAGGAGATGTAGACCTACATATAACAGTTTAATTTTGAAATGAAAAAAAAATTAGACAGAAATTTATCTGATTTGCAGTAAGAAAACAGGGGTTGATTGAAAGCAAAGAAAAAACTTAAATGAGATAAAGATGGAAAGTTCCTTGCTTCTATATCTATAAAGATTTTTGTGATCTTAGACGCAATCTTTTGTCTAAATATATATAGATTTTGAATGAAACGCCCTTCTCTGCTGGTGTATCGACAAAACACAAACAACAACTTTCTATTGAGATACTTTATGCGTCCATCCGTCCTTCTTGAATTTCCTTATACAATTTTAACATTATGAATATGTGCGACGTATTTTAGAAAAAACTCTTGGCATTTTCTCAAGCCATTTCATTACAACCTAATTTCCTATCACACACACTCTCTTTTTGACAAGAGCACGGATATAGCGCTAAAGAGGTCAACAGAGTTAACTGGGTGAAGAATCTTGCAGACAGTTTCTTGAGCCTTAGCTAACTAACCTTCCCGTAGTTCTGCAAGTTTTAATGTTTTGGAGAACATAAGTACGGACTCTTTTTTTTTTTTTTTAGCGCTTCGTTTCTGTAATGCCTTTTAGGCTGCCGTTTGAAAGCGTTTGCATATTCTGCTCGGAACTAATTTAAAATGGGAACAACACTACTATTTTTTATTGAACAAAATAATTCTAAAATTAACATTTTGATTATGAAGTTCAATCCAGTTTTCAATGTCATGGTTCCTTTTTTGATGACTTGTGGCCCACGTAGCCTTTCGAGTGATCTTGCCAGCTGAAAGTTTACAATGCATAGTAATATCTATAGTAATATTTGCAGGGGATTCCTAAACACGTTCGGGTGAATGTCGTTTGTAACCAATGTCCAATAAATGAATGGGACAAATAACCGGCAAAGGCTTGACTTTTCTCTATTCTTAATAATGCGTACATTAGAAAATTTATTAGAAAATGAAATAATTTTATCCTGTAACTATGAAATCTTGGTTAAATGCGATTCCAATCATTTCCAATAGCATTTGACCTTGCGTCAAGCCAAGCACGTTAGTGTAATCAAAGTATCATCAAAATACCTTAAAAATTTGCGACCTGTAGCTTGAATACAAATTCACATTGAGAGACATCAGGTGAATCTATCTTAAGCCGTTCTGCATGCTACATACATCTGCATAAATTCAATATATCCTATGCCAGAAATGTTGTAGCGCATAATAAGCGCCCGCGCCCACATGCTTTCAAACTTCAAGAATGCTGATAAGAAGCGGCACATCCTGATGTTGCATTATATTAGACATTAACTTTTACCGGAATAGTCACATGAAAGCTTCGTGTAAGGTTAAGTCGCTTTTTCACGGGTTGTGTTTGCTTCAAAAAAGCACCAGTTCTCCTTCTAACTAATCGTTTCGCCTCTTATATCGACGAAATTAATCCAAATGATTATTAAGCTTGATTGGACACGTCATTTTGATTATGGCTGTAAGTGAACACTTGGAGGACGATATTGAATTATTTTATCGCCGTCATTGACAAATTGAGAGAAAAATGGGAGAAATGCTCTTGCATTTGTTATAGCTGGCAGTGCGCGCAAGGTATTCCATCAAGTATCTCTATACACTTTAATGATCCTAATGTATTATGTAAACTTTGTTCGTCTGTTTGTTTGTCTACCGACGGTCCTTTGTTTAAATGCTTATTAGCAATATTGAGCACCTACTTAGTTGGGTAGTCAGTACTATGAAATGCATGCTACGAATACGGGTTTTTTCAGCTCTTCCTTTCAACATTCCCAAAAAAAAAAATATTACTTACGATATAATAAATTTGATATATCCACACAAAGTAATAAGTTTTTCAAAAGTAATTTAAAGATTAGGAATAAATTTCAAATTTTTCAATTCTCATATAACAAAATTGTATGGCGAAGTGGTTAAACCCATTTCGCATGTATATAAACATTATCTGTAAATCTGTAAATAATAGATTTTGTAGCGATAATAATGAAATGTTTTAATTATATTTAGAAGAGAAAAAACGCACCACTCTCAATAAGTCTAGCGAACAGTTAAATAAACTTGCAAATAGAGATTTGAAACAAAGTTTATTTATAACCACTTCAATTATCGGCAATTATTAGTAATGCTTACATTTTGTTTATTTTTATTTTATTTAAAGATAAAAAAGAAAAATGGATGTATAAGTAACGAAAAAAAGAAACAAAAAAAAAAAACGCTAAATCGTAAAATAAACAATTTATAGAAAGAAAAAAAAGACACAAAAAAAATATCCATATACATACATACGTACATACGGAAATATAAACTACTGGCAAGAAGAAGAGAAGCGCGTTAAATAGTAATATAATATTTAAAAAGCTTATCATTCATACAAAGGTTAATGGTTTTTTGTTTATACATACATACAATTTTGTTTTGTTTCCTTTAATCCATACTAAAGAAAAGCAAGAAAAAAAAAAAACGAACCATAAAATCCAGTTCAGGCAAGATATTCATAAAAATAAGAAAAGCTGAATAAACGGTTTTCGTCTTTTTTCTCTTGCTGCTGAGGCATGCATTGTTTATATTTATTATTAGAACTAGAATTGTAATGTTTGTTGTTGTTTGGTTTAACAAAGATTTAATTACCTACTATTGCAAAATATCAACAACAACGACACTGCGAGGTGTAGTATCTTTCTACGTAACTTGATGCATGTGTGCATGAGTGTGTGTGGAGTGCATTTAGTAGTTTTGTGTAAACAAACACAAAAACAATACTTTTGCGTACAAATATTGAGAATTGCATTAATTATGACTGTAGCTGGTGGCGGTTGTCCCTCCTCCCTCTCTCATGCCCAATCTCTCATCTTATGCATATATGATTGTATGACTGGCTAGCTCTTTTTGTCTGTATCTTCTCACTCGCTTATCTTATCTTCATATATTGTACTATTATTATTATTATTATTATTATTGTTATTGTTATTGTTATCATTATCATTATTTCATTTTATTGTGCCCTACAATAAGTAGTTGTATTTGTTTTACTTATTATGTTTGTGTATATATGCTGACATTGTAGTTAGTATTACCGATAAGAATATGTTTAACTAAGTTTTTCTTTTCTTTTTTTTTTTTTCTGCGTTGAGACATCCGTATGTTCATACGTTTATTTGTTTACCCTTACAACAAGTAATATATATATATAAGCGAGTAGGGATTTTTTTCAACACACGAATGATTACAATGTTCTTTGCGAAAAGAAAACTTCGAATAGAACTTTTAATAAAAAGAAAAATATGTCAATATTTTAAAGTTGTCAGAAAGTTAAGCTTTACTGTCTGCAAAGCTGTGACGAATGTAATCTGTAATGTCTGTAACAATAAACAATGTTGTCGTGATAATTATAACATCGTTTGAGTTAATAATACCCATTATCGAAAACTAGAAATGTGGTACACATTTCCCTCCTCCTCCTACCCCTTGTTACATTCACAGATATAGACAACAGAGATTCCATTCATTAAATGTGTCACAATGTGTGCCGTCTTGATCAATGTCAGAATCCGGGTTCATTTAGATGCACTTGTTCTGCTGCTTTTGCTTACCTGCCTCTCTAAGCTAGGAAGCAAAGAATCTAGAATTGATAAGTAGAAAACAAATTTGAGAAGAGCATCCGCCCACCGTATGGAAGACTTTGATCTATTTCCCATAACATGTCAGAATTGAGCAAAAATCATTTTCATTTAAAAAAAGCATTCGCAAAAGCAGTTTGAACAAAATTTCAAAGCCAAGTATTTGACAGAGGCATCTAACATTTTAAGCCGGAAATGGGATAACCGGTACATGTCTTCCATAAGTAAAAATACGCAATTTCAAGGCTAGCAGTAGCTTTCGATCTAAAATATGGCACACATATGGAAATAGTTTCGAACCGTTAAGCCGTGTGGTAGGTAGCGAAAATTTGCTTAAAGGTGAGGAGGATAATTTTCTTTTTAAATTTTTTGAAGTGTCTAAAAATGCAATTGTCACTGCGAGGAATTGTGAATGTATTTGCATTGAAATTTCAGACTAATTAGTAGCATTTCGTTTTCATTATTTTATTACTTGTTAGACTTAAGTGGTAAATTATTGCAAAAAATTGACAAGAATGATCCAACCAATCTTCTTAATCGGGATTCGAAAGATTAATTAATTTACATAATAAAATTTGTTACTAAGTTCGTGCGGACGTATGTAACATCTAGAAAGGCACAAATTAGACCCAACTTTCATTATATCGATCGATTGAGAATCATTTTCTGAACGAATCTAAGCTTGTCTGTTCATCTGTCGTCTGTCCATGTAGTGTTATGTTCAATCTACAAGCCGCAAATTTTTGAATAATTTTGATAGTATATTGACGAGCTTTGACCCAAAGACGAACACTATTGAGAAAAGTTTGAATGAAGAAAAATTGCAATTTCCAAAATTGCTCGACGAAACTCGCTGAGTAATAGTGTTTCGACATTCAAAAGTGAGAACGTGAGAAATTTGGTTCGGCAGCGAAATATTTTGAATGCTGTGCCTAATGAAAACCGAATCTTTGTATGGTAAAAAAATTAATACAGAATCAAGCTCATCGTATCTGGATCACGTAGGGAAATTTTTTTGATATCACCGCTTAGACGAGAAGGATTCTCAGAAAATGTGGACCTTTATATGCCAAAAAGGCATAATTGTTAATGTGTTATGATGAAATCCATTTCTTGCACCCCATCTCACGTGAGATTTCTCATGAATAATAAGCTCTTCACAAAAAGATTTAACTTTCAATATTTTATAATGAAGTCGACAATACCAAATTAGCACCAAAATTAACGGTAGGGAATTTGGATCACATAGATATATTTTTTAGGTCTTAGCATATGTAGGAATTATCGCAACAAGCAAGCCCTTCTATAGAGAGATCGTCTAATTTGTAAATTTTTAAGACGGAAAATGAAAAATAACAACATTTTTTTTATGAAACAAAAGTAAGTTCGCTAAATTTGAATCACGTTGTGCGATATTTTGATCATCCTCCAATAAGCGGGCTTCCATGGCTTCGAATGAAAGTTTATTTGTATATTATTAGTAATATACTAGTAGTTTGGGGTACCTAATAGTCGGACTTGCCTAACTGTAACGTTGTTTCTTGTTTTCGAAATTTGTTATATGCACAAGTGTAGGGTGATGGTGAGCCGTGTTCACTTATGATTAAGAAAGGATTCAAGTATCGTTTAGTCTCAAATTTTTCGCCTTCAATGAAAGTATCTTTTATATAAATGTTGGAATAAATACAGGGATAAAGGGGTTGTATCGACAATGCAAGCGTCCAAGTGATGTACTTGCTGAAGATCTTCTTTACTTGAAAACGTAGTGGAATTAAACCGATCTCAATAAATCCCATGAGCCCTTCCGCGGCGTATTGATTGAATTTTTCTCTTAACTGCCTTGTCTGTCACCCAACGTGCAGGCAATGTATGTGACATGTTTGGAAGCACAATTGAAGATAACGCCCAAGCACCATTCAATCTTCGTCTGTCCTAATTAAGCATCTTCGAGACATACGCCAGTTAGTTCTCGGACTACAGCTGGAGAAAGTCCTAAGCGTAGATAAAGCGCGTACTCTGACAGAAAGTTAAACCGGAATATAAGATTATATGGTAATGAAGATCATAAGAGAGGAGCTCAAGCGAAAGTGGTTCCATGATGGTTCATTCAAAATTGATAGAGCCAATAGTTTACAGCCCAACATTTCCATTGTGTTAAAAGAAGAAAAGTGGGCAGATAAATATATATGTGTATATATATGGACATTAAAGTTGTTGTTGTCTCCTAGTACGTTTTATCGATTCCAGCAATTAACTGACTGAAATCTTACTAAACTTTTACTTTTAATTACTGTTTATATATTTGTAAGTATTTGCTAAGTTTATTTTCTAATACTTTAACGATTTCAATAATTAAACACCGAACTTTTACTTTTAATTGCAATCTTGCCTTATGAAGGGAGTAAATAAGTTTCTTCGATATAATTATATATATATAAATGTTTTTTCGCTTTGCTTTCTATAAAATGCAATTAAAATTTTAAAATGTAGGAAATTCGCATGTGATGTAGGTGATTGACTTTCAGCACGTTCGAATTTAGAAAAATTACTCACTTTCCTGCACATCGATCTTATCTTTGCTTGTTTTTTTTTTTTTTTTGTGCTATTGATCTAATATAAACTATAAATTAATAAATACGTGCTTAGTAAGGATTTTATCGCTCGCTTATCGAACTAGGAAATTTAATTTTATTATGGTATAATTATTATTAATATTTTCGTATTGTAATTTGTTTTTCTCTCTTTTTATACCCATCACCGAAGGATGGGGGGTATATTCATTTTGTCAAAACGTTTGCAATCCATCAGAGCCCCACCCCACATGGAATATATATTCTTGATCAGCATCAAATACTAAACCGATTTAACCATGTCCGTCTGTCCGTCTCTCCGTCTGTGTAGTGTCTGTTTTAAACATTATCCTGGTCGCAAAAATAAAGCTACAGCCCACAAATTTGGCAGAAATATTGGAAGTTCC
Organism: Glossina morsitans morsitans; assembly: GCA_001077435.1. NCBI lineage: Eukaryota > Metazoa > Arthropoda > Insecta > Diptera > Glossinidae > Glossina > Glossina morsitans. The sequence continues at coordinate 20,291 of CCAG010008288.1, forward strand.
TGCGAGCAGGTTGATGTTGAAAATTGGCCAAATCGGAGGGCGGGTACGTCCGCAGCACCACGTAAACTAAGAATGCCTCTGTTTTTCAAAGGGAATGAAAAATTGGTTTCTTGCGCATTACTCATAAATTATAGTAAATAAATGTACAAAAATTTGAAACCATATCCTGTGGGCGATGGTGTAGAATTTGTGTACAAAAATGGGAAAATTTAATTTTTTTTTTTTTCAATAACTTTATAAGGCGCAGAAACAAGCTTCAAAAGCCTCATAAAGTATACAAATTCTCGGCCCGTTTCATATCTTGAATGCATCTAAGCATTTCCGCCTATTCGTCTGTCTATCTGTCTGTTTGCGATAAATTTAATATTCGTGTCCCGAATATATATCGTAAGTATATTGTCCCGTTAGCGAGAATGGAGATATCACCTACAAATTATTAAAAGAACTTGGAGTTGACCTAAACTTTTCAAAGGGCACGCCTACAACAGCCATATACTTCTACCACAGATACTTTTATTTTGAAAATAGAGGAAATCAACTGCACCCACTGCATGAGAATTTGGTTCTTTTACTCCTTTTGTCTTTTTTTGGGGGTACGTGGTGATGGGTACAAAAGATTCGCTTCCGACCGAATTTAATTTTCTTACTTGTTTTATGTGCTTTTTCATTTTGCCCATCCTACATGGTCCAGTGCATTTTGATTTTACGAGTTACCTGCTAATTTGGTTAAAGTCGATGATCGTAGACTAATAATCAGGCATGGATAACCGCTGGCCCGCGGTTCGCTACTTTTAAAATTTGAAATAATTTAATTTGCTCGCTCATAACGATGCCACAAATGAATTGTATCTCCCTTCACTGATATGAATTTAGTCCGTTAGCGCCTTCGTATACATATGATCGAAAAATGCTCGTAGGCCAATTTTGTCCATTTTTGTTAACTATTGGCAGCGTCTAAGTATGTAATGACGGTGAAATTCTTTGGACTCTTGCTTACGCCAAGACATTTGCTTTTTATTGCATCTATATGTGTCGTCTGTTCTTGATCATTATCGAAATATGCTTGGTAAACTTCACCATGGAAAACTGATTGTGCTTTCGAAATGTTTAAAAGTTTGAGAATTTCACTTACATTTTTGATTTACCTGCGCGAGGTGACGGTAACAATATGTTATTGCAAAATAAAGCTGAACTATGTACTATGATGCAAAGTCCAACTTAAATTAATCGATATTTACAGATCATCCTTAAGTCATAAGCAATAACGCCCGCAACGCCAAGCGCCTCTTCCGTTACATTATTTAAGTCAGTCCCCTGTTAGAAATAAGTTTGTTATTACAACATCTTAAAGGTGATCAGGCATTCTGCTTTGCTTCCTTTAAGATCATGGTGCAAAATATGTACTTTTCTTTGGAAGTTTTATCTTGTGAGAGTTGGTCATTAAAAAAAAGTGCGCGATTTAGAAAAGCTTGAGATACATGTCTAACGAAGTCCCTGTTCAATCATAACAATTATATCAGCGGGTTAGTGCCGTGTTATTCATCATTATAATCTTGTCGATCAGCAAAAAATTCAATGTTTCTTCAGAAAATTCGTGTTGTTTTGTATCCTATTGGAAAACGTAAACATGCAAGGTCTCTAGAGAAAGTTGATGACTATGTTTTATGAGAAAATTCGCCTTGATCGGGTAGTATAGCAATAAAATACGCGCAAGAAAAGAAGAAAACGGTATGGCCTTCAAAACAACAAAACAAAATGGTCTTGATAATGAAACAATCAGTCATTCACGTGGTCGATCAAAGTACTAATAGTCATTGACCACCAACATTCCATGAGAGAACCACGTAACCTCAATATCGATCAACTGATTCAATCAACTGATTACGAAACTTTTACGGGATAACCTTTTAGGCATTTAGTAGTGCCCAGTGATACCTAGTATTCATGTGCAAAGGTAATATATGTCCACAATGCAATGCATTCCAAAGACAGTCCTTGGCACAAAAGTAAGAAAAAAATTCGAACGATTAAGATGAAGTTCATTTGTTGCCTTTAATAAAAAAGTCTAATTTTTTTCTTTCAATCGGTTGTGTTAGTAAAAAAAAGGTGATCTTTAGAATACTATAATAGCAATATTCTTAATTTAACATTTACATCTCATACAAAATAGAGAAGAACAAGTAAAAACAAACGACCCACCACTAAATACCTTACACCAGTCCGCTTAATGCAGTTGTTCATGCAACAACTTTTTCTAATAAGCCGTTATATGGGAAGTGCTTGAAAAGGTGATCCGATCTGATTAATTTTCAATGGGGTTCATCCCTGGGTCAAAACACGTCGGTTTGCCGAATTTCATCAAAATATCTTCAAAATATCTACAAAAAGGCGGTAAGACAGACAGACAAACAGAATAGGTAGGTTTATCTCAAGTTTTTCTGGATGCTGTTAGCATCAGCATAAACCTAATATGCCCTTGTACCACAGGCGGTGTAGGGTATAAATATTCCAAGTCGCACACAAATCATTTGAGTGTACAGAGCAATTATCTTGCTTTCGTTATTCTGTTTTCCGTTTTTTGTGTTTTGTTTTTTAGTCTTTTTTTTTTTTTTTTTTTTACCATATTTTTAGTCATAAATTATTTAAATTGTTTGTGCCTTGTGTGTTGTATTTGAAGTCGTTGAAGAATTTATTTGTTTATATTTGTTTTTCACAAAGTTTTCTTTCGTTTCACTTCAAGTTTATCTTCTTCATAAATAATTAAATAAGATAATTCTCATGACAATAAAAACTAAATAAACAGCGCAAAGCTCTTTAGTTTATTTGCTTTTTTTTCCTTTTTTTCTTTATAATAATTTTATTGCTTAAATCGCTTCGAAATAGAAATAGACAAAAAAAAAAAAAATAAATAAATAAAAAAACGCCTAAGCTAAGATTTGGGAGAATTTTCAATGGACGAGCGGGCGGGCAGATTCCTTGTCTTCACACAAAAATACTCAATTTTATCTTTTAAAGAGCTTAGGAAAGAAAATTAAATGCAAACCAATTTTCTCTCTATAATAAATTCCTTCTAATAATATTCTAAGAATTGTGTGCAAGATGATTACATACTTAGTTGATAATAACCATAAGTACTGGGATTTTGATATTGATTATATTATTTATTTAAGGATTCAAACAAAAACAAAAAAAAAAAAA